>JAPMAE010004484.1:0-14118 GCA_036584705.1 Rhyacophila sp. 25_7
GTTTTCACTATTTTGCGGATTTTTCGTTTTTACCCATTTTTTTCGCGGTGCACCGATTGAGAACCACTGTGTTATACATTTAATAATATATGTTTCAGAGAAAACGTACTTTGAAATCGATACAAGTTCAAGCTAAAAGCACCATATTCAGAAAATGTGCTAATACACACGTATATTGAGTATTTTAATGACAACAGGATAAAAAAAGCCCGTTTATGTTCTATACTGCATAAAGGATACACAGTACTGATAACTGCAAAGCGTAGCATGCCATATTCATGGATACTATCGTCAGTGATTCATGAGACGAAACGTTACAGGGAACGATATTTTTGTGATATCGTGAAAAATATATAGGCACGTATCAAACGGCGGAATATAATCCATCAACTTCAAGCACTTCCTAGATATTAAAAAAAGTATTTTGCGATGTGTAAATACATACTCGTACATAATGCAAAGTTGATATTATTTCACAATAAAAGCGCATGAACATCGAGGAAATAACGATAAGAGCGTAATATGCCGCTTACGGTAAAAAATTTATGACAGACAAGTTAAAAAGATTTCCAAAGGAATTATTGTTACTATTTATAGTAAGACGCGATTTTAATAAAAAAAAAAACTTACCGGACGATTTTTATTCAAAAACAACCCAAAATATATTTTAATAAAACTATAGTATGCCATAAATTCAAAACATATCATCACGAAACAAAAATATTTGAGAACCAATGCCAGAAAATGTCGATACGTATTATTGGGAAGCAAACATAATGCCAATTACAAAATCTATTTTATCCCGACATCTATTTCAATCGTAAAGTTATTTTAGCATTTTTTGACCTTTTTAAATGTTTAAAATCAATAAATTAATAAGGAATCGGATATATGAACATGTACAGACATTTTTCGTGCAATATACAATATAATCCAAAATGCATCACACGCTACTTGCTTTTGATTTTTAAAATCATATTTGCTACGGAACGGAGCATATCGCTATTCACGACGTGAAGATTGCTTTGACAGAATTTTTACGAATAAGTCATTATCAATTATCAGCGCAACCAATTTGGTATATATCAGTGACGGCGAACCTATGACCCGCGAGTCATACACTGACCCCGAAGGCTTTTTAAACGACTCAAGTGGCGATTTTTATATACTTATTTTTTATATCATAAAAATATATATTTCCATATGGACGTTTCCTAAGTGATTTTTTAACGTATCATTTACCTATGTATGACTCATGACAGTCGTTTTATCATATACCTCACATTTTTAAATGACGCCACTGATTTAGTGACATACGGGCTAATATTTAAAAAAAAAAATAATGAACAAAATTTGACCCACTTCTCAAAAAACGTTCGCCATCACCGGTCCTATATCCTAGCTTTAAATCGGCAAAAACTGAATATTTTCTCCAGCTACGAATTTGAACTCGTAATCCACCGGCACGTCAGCCTGATGCGCTGTCCACTCACTCTCTAGGTATGGCCTAGTATAAGGTATATTGAAATAAGGCCGTTTTATATGTTTTTTACAACAGCACAATTAATTGTAATGTTTATATAATTGGCGTTGTTTACTGCTTCTTTATATATATACATATACGTGTCACATGCTGATACGTGCATCATTAGGAAGCGGTTAAAATGCATCCACTTCAAACCCAAGATAATCAACTTATTGTTTTTTGAAGTTTGAATTATGGAGACGGCTAAACAAAGTTTGAATTATGGAGACGGCTAAACAATTAAGTAACTTAGTAAGTTAACTTAATAATTTGATGTTGTAAATGGATGGCACTGGAAGGCGAGTTTGTGGAGGGATTTAATTAAAGAAACAGCTGTACTAGACAATACTGCGCAAAATGATATGATGCTTAATAAAATAGTGTTGTGAACAGCTGTTCTACAAAAACACAATGGACATACTTATAGTTAGTATCAATGTAAAATAACAATAATCAGATATCAATCGCATTACGCGCAATAAAGCATAAAAGTGAGAAAATAACAAAAATAAAATTACCCGTGTTATGCTTTCACAGCGAGATGTATACAACACACAAGGCGAAAGCACGCCAATAAAAAAATCTTTACTAAGTATTTTCGTTCACACAAAATGGGCATAATGCACGCATGAAATGAAAGAAGTCGTATTTCACACTAAAAGTATAATAAGAAAACAGATCCGTAAGTAAAAATTTCATGACGTACGTACCTACGATCGATTAAAGACAGTATTTCTGTCGATAATAAAATTACAAAACGTTTCAAAAGGGGTTTTCTAAAAGCGGAAGACAATTATCGCATCGAGTATTTCGCCGATTGGGTATTTTATTGCATATATTATTATGTTTATGATTATTTACGAGCGTCAATGTCACGAAAAGACAGATGTTACTGAGCTGAGCTGCCATGCGACTCACTTCTCGATATACTTTGCGTGTTTTTAACGTCTCTAGTATTTATGGTAAAACACGCGTCACACGAAAGCATCGACATTATAAACTTGAACATTTCACAATGATTGTGTGTATTGGGGAAAATATAAAAAAAATGATTACTCATAAGCAGGGTCGGAAAAAAATCGACCGACTTCGACGACGGCTTTTTTAAATTCAATAAATAACATTACAACACGTGTTGAATGTCAACGAATGTATATTATGATTCAGAATTATGGGACTACATTATGTTGGACAGTTTCTCAGAAGCAGCGTTATTTTTATATCGCTTACGTGACTAATGGTTGTTTTTTTTCTTGTTACGTCTTCAGCCATCGTTTGGGTTTATGTGTTCTATATGTGAAATAATATATTACTTCTGTGACAATATTATAGACATAGCAAATTATAAAATAAAAATCAGAGTCAGTAAATTTGGAACCGTCTCCACAGCCCTGCTCAGAAGTAAAGCGTATATGGTAAAGAAAATGTGTTTTTTTTTTGACATATTAGGTAGTGCACACTTCTTAGAAGAATAGTCTTATAAAATATGTATTGTGGGTCAAGTTTGAATGAATCATCATCTTATACGAGGAAAAAACTGAGATAATTTGATAGACACATCAAGAGTGGCAAAGGCACACCGTACCTACATTCAGATAATTATAAATTTAAAAACGACTTGTTTGTTATTGTCGGCCCAGGAAGAAGACAAGTGTGAGGTAGCGGTTGGAAAGGAGCTTTGTGACGTACGACCGGGGAGCGGGGATCAAAAAGTTCTCGGTCGTGACGCACGCGTGAGCGCACCGAATGGCGTCGACTCGTTTCGCAATACGTTTTATTATTTCACTTCTGAGAGCTTTCCAATGATTATTGTACACCGGCAGATGTAATGCCGAAAACTTGAAATTTGTTTTGAAAAGTGGTCGGTTACTAATGGAAAAGTTTATTTATATAGTAGTATTCGAACCGCGTCCAAATTTATTAACGACAGATTCATAATGACTAATGTTAAGATTATCTAATCAATTACCGGCCATTAGAGTAGAAATGAGGGACGATGAAAAGCGAAATAATAACATACTGATACCTTTGAAAATCATACAAAAATTTCAGTATAATTCCATAATAATAATACATAGACATAATCGGTGAGTTTTTACTCGGGGGTAGACAATAATACAAAGACTACTAAAAATAACACAGCACCTACGTATATTAAATTTAAAATTAACTTATCTACGGTGAATCCTTGAAAGAAATAATTAAATTCAAATAAGAACATAATATTTAGAATTATAACAAACGAAACCGATTTCTTTATGCGTGTAAATAAGTTTATATAATTGGGTTATTATTTTAGCATTTTTGTATAGGTTTGCATTTTTACCACGTAACACTCTTTATTGTGACAGCTAAGTTTAACAGTATCGACGTGGTATGCGGGTTGAACTCCGTTATAAAGAATTCAGATGTAACAGAAAATCGGTATATATAATATTATTTATAGGACCGTAGAAAACATTCATACTAATTGGAAGAAAATATATTTCAGCATAACTGAAGAGAGAGTTGATAAGCTTTAGATATCTGGGGGTTCACATCACGGGAGGTGGCACTTCGTAAAGACAGTTCGCCATACGAATGGGAATTGCTGGAGCGACCTTCAATTCCATGCGAAATGTCTGGAAATCGCAGCTGTACTCGCTTAAAACCGAATGCCGCATTTTCAACGCTTGCATACTGACGGTGCTGCTATACGGTAGTGAATCATGGCACCTTACGAAGTCTCAAAATAACCGTTTACTGAGCTTCGAAAACAGATGCTTGCGGCGAGTATTGGGAGTGCGGTGGTATGACTATACGCGAAATGAGGTGATAAGGGAACGAACTATGCAGCCTCTCATCACATGCAAAGTGAAAATGAAGCGTTGGACTTGGCTAGGTTATGTGCTAAGCCAGGGACAGGTAACACGCGGTGTCCATACGCTCCGCTGGTAAAAGCGTGGCATGGCTTAAGAAAAATAAGTAAAATATTGGAAATGTGTTGATAGTTTGTTTTCAAATACTCATATAATGAAGACAACCTCATGACACAGTATATTTCAGTAAAACTAGTCTCGGTTCGTTATAACGGGATTTCACCTGTATGTAAGTCACATTTTGTAAATATTGTTCACAACAAGCAACGATTACCATACCAAAATGAATCAAATAACATACTAAGATAATATCGTTCGTTATACGAGTATGTCGGTGCATATCTATGAAAGAGAGCTTTTGGATCTATATAAACAATCATCGTCTATTACTCTATTGTCATATTAAACTCAACACAACATGCATATTCTGGGTACGCATTTTGCTCGTTGTCTCTTATTGCGGTCTGTAAACATAATTTATTATTCCGGATACTATCGAACAAAAGTAAAGGCTGATGTTAAAAATAAGAATTTGAACTGGACGCCAGCCGTACACTCCGAAAATTAAATCAATGACAGCACTATTTTCAATTGCTCGTTCACTTAGCTGACAAGATTAAATCGATTAGGCAACAGTATAAATACGTATATATTTCCAGTGTTTTAAAGCAAACAAAGCAGTGAGAGCGTAGGGGTCAGGTTCATGTAGTAGGTTAAAATTATTGTAAAACGAAAAAGAATATTAGAATCGTTGAAAGTAATAATTAATTTGCTCCTGCCGGGCAATTACGCAGTCGCAATTAATTTCTACGCGGTCATTAAAAGTAATCGCGATAGTAAAATAAAATAGTCTAGGAAAATGAATTATTGGTTAAAATAATAAAGTTTGCGCAATAAAAATTAAAAATGAATTTGTGGGCGTCAGGGCTTGTCATTTCGATAGCGTGATATGCGTTAATAATTTATTAAGACAATAGTTTTCGTCAACCGAAAAAAACAATTAAATACCTATGGTACCATGGTCATGATTAGTTATAAATAATTTTAAAAAAAGGCTTGTCAATTTTTATACTATTCTGCCATTTAAGTGTTAGGTTTGTAATCTTATATTATATTTCTCATATACGAGTATTAGGGCAAGACAAAAAGAATTTTTTATTAGTACGTTTTGGATTATCCGGGCTAATGCTGGGGAGAAGGGCGAGGCTAATCTAAACTATCAATTTTCATTCGGTTTTAGAATACAATATACTTATAAGACAGATTTTTACTTTCCACGCTTAACACGTATTGTTTATTAAAGGAAACAGTATTACTTGTTTGTTATTCAGAATATCTTAATCAAAACATCATATTCCTCAGAGTTTTGGAGAAGATTGGTATGGCGAAGTCTCTCTCTCACACACGCACACGTTAGGAATATTTTAATATATTCCATAAGTAACTAACCACTGCATAAATATAAAAACATACTTTCGTAAGAAGTTGCTAAATCGAGTTCATAAAATCGACAAAATCATATGGATCTAATGTAGGCGGAGAGATATCTTTGCTAAAACGGCTGTATTGATCAAAAAGATATTCGCGAAAGAGCCAGAGTTTTCTACCGGATGAATATCAGTTCTTCGCTGTACTATCAATGAATTGTCAAAAGTGTTTGAAATAAAATTAAGTCTAAAGAATAATATTATTTTAGACACAGATATGTACTGCAGAGTGGAACAATCTAAATTCTATATCTATCGTCCGCACTTACTTTTCTTTCGCCATTTCCGCAGGCGCCGTGTACACACTTCATTTATCAAAGATGTCCTGAATAATCCCAATAAATTCTTCCGTGACAGCCGTATTATTTATGAGTCAGGCCAGACACACGTTACTCTTGACAATTTTTCCTCCTCTCTTACTTACATAATGAATAATGAAATAATTTCCCGGCAGTAGATTTTTTACACAATATCTGCGCATTTGCAGAAACAAATAATTACTTAAGTAAAACAAGTTCAACACAACGGCTAAAAACAGGCAAGTCATTAATCGATTATACGCAGAATTTGTATAAATAATTTAATTTCAGATTCTTATAGTGTCGAATATAGACGAATGAAAATGCGACGTAAGCGTTGAGATAGAAAAATACGCAATCTCCATTATATAGACCTGTGTTATTTCGCAAAATTTATAATTTCTGGGTTGAGACATTTTCACTTCATTAAGCCAATCCAATTATTTTATAAGCTGTCAACTCACCAATGGCGGCTACCGGTAAGCAATTAAAGCAGTCTGTAAAAGTCTTCCACAATTTAATATTGTACCGCCGTTTGCATTCATCGTAGAAACTGGAAAAGAAAGAAATATAATTAGTATCAGCTAATATGAACAGTTGCGTGATTAGGAAAAACAAAACACATTATCTCAACAATATCCTAGAAATGTCAACAATATAAAGGATTTTAATAATAATTACATACTACCCGTCACAAAAGTTATGTTATAACGTATTTAAACGATTTTCATGAAAATATATACAATATTTGATTTCATATGAAATAATAAATGACAGTCAAAATGAATTCGTTTGTTTTCTTATTCGAAAACATTCGAAACAAATGAGAAATATGTCATATTAATTCGTAATTTGAGGGAAATCAATATTACACGCCGAAGTAAAATTTATGGCTTTTCTTTGAAACATGTCTTTAAAAGGAGCGCTCGTTCAATGTGATAGGCATCGTTAATTTACAATGAGAATATATTAATGTCATTATTTAACAGCCTAATTCTACGTTTCTTCCACAGTTTTACAAATTTATGACAAAAATGCTTATATGTATGTACGGATAATGATTTGTATTATTTATGATATAGAGAAGAAAATGAAGCATCATATTTTGACAGCACCCGATCGGAATAACGAAATATACAAAATAAAGAGACATTTGTCAAGTATTACAGGCAATCTGAAAACTAGTAAATTATCAATAGCTTCAATATATTGCTTTTGATATGCATAGCAATTCCTAGACTTATTGTCCGACAGATTAATAATTGAGCGGCACATTATTATGTGCGGCTATGATTATTAAATTTAAATGAAAACTGTGATACGATAATTAAAAAGGCGCCGTGCGAAACGGCTTTGATAAAAACTAAAAAAAAAAAATCCACGAAAAACGAATTGTATAATGAAGTCTAATTGAAAAACTGCGGTCTGCGAAGCATAAATTATTTCGAATATTATACATTATAATTTGTTCGTTTGATCTGGATGGGTTAGACCAAATTCATAATTTAATTCCGCGCTTATCGAGACGAGATAAAATATATTTCGTAAAAGATAGCACATTTATCGACTGTTTCGTTAGAGAACGGCGGCGAACAAAGAAATTCCCAGGTGTCGTCGGCTGAATATAATTTGGACTACAAAGACCTTAAGAAAATAGTTTTTTTGCGCTACCATAAAATGTATTATCGATTAATAATGCTCGAAGGAAACTATACTTTAAACTATTTTAAGCGTGAAACACTTTTCATTGAGCATTTTCCGTAGTCAATATAAAAAAGGGTTTCCGCTACGCCGTGTCTGCTTTAAAATGCTGAGAGCAAAAGTATTTATATGAACAGTAGTGAAATTGAAGTTGTAATGACGATATCCATGTAGTAATAATTTCGAACAATATTCAATCCACACGATGTACGAGTAAATGTCATACATAAAATGCATTATACAAAACACAATAAAAATGTTTAATTCTGAATAAAAAAAAGTAGTTATGCATAATGATTTGTACAGGTAGTAACTTAGTATTTTTAAAATAAGTCATAAAATATTTTTTATTATTCAACTTTAATATGAAAATTGTAGAAGAAACGATGATAAAATATTCAGGCCACGTATCCAAAGCCACTGTGTGAAGGTTAGAGCAGAAAAATTAATATTGACGAGTGATTTGATTGTCATCAAACAGTGAGTAAAAAACTGATACGATTTGCAATGTCGTAAGATCATGAAAATATGCAACGAAAACGAATATTGTATCGAATGTGAAGCAACAAAAATCATGAGATAGATGGGCCATACAGAAAAAAGAGCGACATTTACAACAGGGTAAATATTTAACGTAAGTAATTATTATAACGGGGCATCTGCATATATTTATAATGATAATTCCAGTAATATTATTTAAATCAATTGTAATCGATGTTACATATTAGGATAATGTTTGCAAACAACTGTGATTTTACCGTGCATGAAAACATTATGTCTAAGTATAGAAATTTACGGTTAAACAAGTCAAAAATATATTCAAGCTATATTTGATAACAACATTGAATTTATTTCGTAACTTAATATTGTTATCAGAATCGACTACCATTAGAATATAGTATTAACAGTGCACATTCTAAACACGAAAATTGATACACGATAGGCAAGGAAAATCATTGTGTACGATCATTATATGAATTGTATCCATTTCATGTGATGTCGTTCGTCAATCTATAGTGGGCGGTTGATATGATTGGTTTTACGATGTTCCCTTCTATTATTTTTGTATACTCAAAACTTTGTGAAAAGCTCACAGTTGATTACTAACTCGAAGACGCTGAATCCTACTGGTCGTATCAAGTGATAGTGTGCGACATCGTTGGGTGATTACAAGACATTTACGTATTCTTTATATATACAACAAATTTCAGTCAGAATGAGGGCAAATATATTACAGAATTATTACTTAGGTATGGATAGCCAAATTATTATACATGCCAGAAAATAACATAAATTCGTTTCGACTAGAACAAAACAAAGCCAAAGTTTCTCTTTGGGGGAAATTAAATATTCATTTATTCAGTGGACGAACAACAAGAGCCCGTTATATAGCTATGCGAAATATCAAATCAATTCATATAATGCAGTACTGTTATAATTCTGGAAGATGGACATCATTATATTGAATTATCGTAAGAGACTATGGTTTACTGAATAAATTAATGCAAATTAATTTAATTATACCATACAATTTTGACATATCTAGAACTGAACTGAACTGAAGTGAACTTATTGAAGAAAGGTGAACGAATACATAAAAATTAACATTTAAATAAAAAAAAAACAATGCTCGAAGAAGATCGACTTATTTTTAAACGATATGGTAAACAAGCGTAAGAAGATAAACTGAAGATTTTATGAAATACCCTAAAAGATAGTTTTTCTAACGATATCCGCTTCTAAACTAAACATATGGATCTTCACAATGTTAATATTATGACATATTTTTTACGATTAATAGTTGTTAGTTATTAACTAAAACGATTTAGTCATTGTCCTGGTGATCACTTGCACACGATAAAACCTGTGCAATTTTTGCCAGTTACGGAATTTGAATCTTAGACCTACAAAGGCGACTATAAGGTACTTTTACGAGTAATAATTAATGATCATCGAGTTTGTCATAGATAAAAATACACAATACGATATTTGCAAGTTGTTACTCATGCACCGGATTAGAAACGACAACCCACAAACAAGCGTGAGTGATTAAGTGACGTTAAAATATAAGCATCGAAATAAATATTTGCACATGTGATATCACGAGTAAGATTATATTATTTCATGTTTTAAAATGGTTTATACCGTTTTACATTATTATTGATTGACGAGGATAGTCTTTAATTTATCACCGCAATTATATGTATAATGCCGAGATAATATACATCTTTGAAATGATTATCAATATTAATTAAATTAAAATGCACGATCAAATGATTTAGAGCTTGTTCAGACACGACGGAATCCGCGCGTTTACGACCGTGCGGTTTCAACCGCTTGAAAATCGAAGTTGTTCAGACAAGGCGGTGTTACAAAGATGGACATCGAAAAGGCAATGTATTTGTGAATGCTCTAAAAAAAAAAGAAAGAGATATACGATATTGGGCGCATCTAATATTAAGAGATTGGCTTTGACACGACTTATTTGCGACTTTATATCCCAAATTGAGAACTTTTGAGCCCAAAATTTTCAAATATTCTAGAATGTCGATAAAATTGTTTGATGAATTAATTGAAATGGTTAGAGAAGAAATTTCCAAACATGTCCATCAATTCCTGCCAAGCTCGGTTCTTTGTAATTTTATTGGAATAATCCGTACATTGAATATTCCATATTACTGACATTTTCTCCACTTCATCGATAAATACTCGTAGTTAAGTGTCAAAACGATCCACAATTGTACATCCAAAACGCGCGGCTACCGCCTAGCAACTGAACACGCTCTAGGCATGCTAGAGGGATAAATCCGCGCCTTTTAATTTTCCGGCGGTCGAGTTGCGGAAAGCCCGCGGACCAGTCTGAACGAATATAAGGATGCCAATGTAAATAGAAACGCGCGGTTCCCGCCGTGTCTGAACTAGCGCTCATAGACATTGCAAAACATGAGTATTCGTAGATACGGGAAATACTAGTAGAACGTTATTCCGCGTGTACGAGTACCAAACCAAGCCACGTACGAGGCAGTCGTTATAACGCCATCGCCATAACGCAACGTAATTGCATTAATCCCACGGTGGGATGACAGTGTTTACTGCAGTGGACGCGCAATATCTTCTTATCGGTGCATTAACGCAGTGTCATCTCATTGATAAAATCGTGACGAAATACGCGCGTCATCAAAAGGATGTTTTTATCTACCGCTAAGGATTTCAACGTTTGTCCTGAAGAATTTGATAAATATTTATCGACAATGTAAAATAATGGTTAAATTGACAATGAGAGATTCAAATTCAGCAATCTTAGTAGATAATAATAATAAAAAAACAAGAATACCGTTTAATACGAATGAGTGGGTGAGAAATATTTTTTTATGGTAAAAGTGTACAATAACAAATATTTTTTTATCGCGTAATACCAAAAGCAAGCTATAAAGTATATAACACACCACATCACGCAAACAGCTTATTAACACTTAACACATCTAAAATAATACTAATAACTCGTAGTATCGAAGACATTTAAAAAAAAATGTACGCCATTTTTATCAATTTCATTTCATCATTGTATTATCTACAAACTATTGATATCGTTTATTCTACCACGATTAATTCTAAGTCTTATATATGCGCACACTTTTATGATGTAAAATGTTTTCATGTTCTTCAAAGCGATTTCAGTTTGGTGTTAAAATAAATTAATAAAATTACAAAGTATTTTCGCGTTACATAATTTCCACTGTACTAATGATTTTACAAAATATATAAATCAGTAACGAATTGAAAATGTGCCTGAGTTACTCGTAGAATGACTAATGGACGAGTCATTGTAAGATTTGGAAATATACTGTCCTATTTTTCATTTATAGGCTAATCTGTTTTCTTTGAGAGTTTGCTTAATAAGAACAATGAGGCTTCCTTTGTAGATTATGCCAAAAACTTAGAACGCCCGGTACACGCAAACGATTCATAATCTGATGCAATTCAATATCAAAGGGCACGCAAAGGAAAACACAAAACACCTATATATTTCCTGTATAATACGATAAAAAATACGTAAATATAGCGGACTGATAAATTTCGAAACAAACAATACATTTAATGTGATTGTCAATGGCGAAATTCTATTTTAGCATTTTCTTTCATTAGATTAAGTCGGAGGAGAAAACTACGCAATATTAGAAAGCCAATTTAAATTGTATTACACACCTAAATGAGATTAACTATCCAACGAAAAACAATAGATTACGTCAAGTCGCCTCTACGGCGTAGAAAGTGGTCTACGCCGTAGCTCGATATCTACGCCGAACAAGCAAAAAGGGCAACTGGGTACTTGTCGCAAAAATATATTCCCAATGGACTTGCCGAAAGAAAATCTACTCGTACATGACAATAGTAATTATCGGGCTAGCTTATTTGACCCGATACAAAAAAATAAACATAAACAACGTTCGATTTGGGAACAAAGAAAATTATTGGAAAAGAGACAAAATTCAATTAAACTGTACGAGTTTTGGCAAAAATTTTATTCTGCGTGTGAAACAATGGACAACAATTATACAACGAATAGTCAATAAATGTTCTTAATATTACACATAATACGAATAAAAATGTGCGACCAGATTTCTATACAACATTATCTATGGATACGAGTAAGTTTGTTTAACAACTAAGAAAGGGAAAAATTAAGTCTTTTTTTCCCAAGGAATATGACACGATTAGTTTTTAAAAAAACCCCTCATTTTTGAAATGATTTCGTTTGTTACATGAATTTTCAATACTAAAAACAAAAGGTCGTTATGAATTTATGTTCTTTTTTACATATATTTTGCTAGTGCAAAGTAAATGCAAATTGTTTAGTAATTTGGTATTGAAAACAGGCAATATAAACCAAGTTTACGAAATTCGCAGTAAAATTGAATTTCACAATAACTCAAAATATGAAATAATTACACTATTTCATAAAATTATTAGAGCTGGCGAATAAAAAACGAAAAATGTTTTCGACTGTTCATGCGATTTCAACCGCAAGTACTCTTGCCGCATTTATTTTTATCTTGAATAACAAACTCCTTGAGCTTTATAAAAACACACGAGGAGAAAATAAAATCTTGTTCCGAAGAATTGTGCTATAACCACGAGTAGTTGGGAGAAAAGCTCGCTGCTTGTTTCAATATTCAGTGACGTTACGCACGGTAAACGAGTAATACGGCCATTTTTATTATTTTCTTTGGCCCTATCCGTTTCAAGCGGAGCATTTGGTCACCACGGCACTACCAGAGATTCAATTTACGTTTGCTCTGGTTTCAGATGTACATGCTGTAACACAACGGTGTAAAAAATACAGCATGATTGTAACTAATCGTGAAAAAATTAACAAATAATAGTACGATTATTGAAGTATTTCTTTAATATTATCTAAGGGGGATCGATAGTTCCTTTACAATTATTGGACATACTCAATACTCATACATAGCTCAACCCGCGATCTTCTTCAGTCAATACGCCACTCATACGAATCCATTTTTATATTTCGCTACGAGGTTTTCCGTCCGTGAAATAACTGTATAAATATAAGAAAGAATACTGCCGAGATAGAAAAAGTCGAAATGTCAAACATGAAAAAAAATCTGCTGACGAACGAGACGTCCCAGATATCGCAATATTAATTCAATTTCATTTAAAAATAGCTCAAGGCATATTTCGCCTACCTTTATTGAAACATAAATTAGGGTTAAAATGAATTTGTCAAAAGTATTTTCGTTTAGCATTCGCTTTATTACAACACTGTTGTTAGTTCAATTATCGATATTCTAAATCTAATTTGGCATCTTTAAAAAACGGGCAACCGAAAATTTACATAAAAATGTAGATAAAAGTGTAAGTGTTTCCATTTATATAAATGAAATAACTTTCTATTTCCTGGGTACCCTGCCAGAAAAAAAATGTTAAAAAATTCAATAATATTTAATTGCTGCAGTGACGTAGTTACTCTCCGCGGCAAAAAATGAGCCAAGTAGAAAAAAATAATACTTGGACAATAATGTAAAGGGTCTTTCATTACGCGCTTCATATCTTTAAATTTAAATAAAACAAAGTGTATGTGAGCTATCATCAATTTTTTTTATTCATTTGAAAGGCCTATCGATGCCATAATGTATGGAAAATAACATCGTTCAAATGTCCGCCGCGGCTTGGCTTCTCTGGGTGGCGCGCATCCGAAATGTCCAATTTTCCATGACTCTGGCGCA
>JAPMAE010004488.1:0-14115 GCA_036584705.1 Rhyacophila sp. 25_7
TTACGTGTCTTTCTATGAATACTAAATACAACTTTCCACTGTTGATTGTTAGTATCTATCTTGTGGTTCAAAAATATACCCTTTGAATCGCTAGTTTGACGAAGGTCTAAAGCTCTGCCGGCGTGAATTGGAGATAAATAATAATCTTTGGGTTCTGATCCGGCTGCTGTAAGAGATTGTTGAAAACCTTTCAAAAGCAAACGGAACGGCGGAAATTTATACATTGTTTCAGAGTCAAAGGTAAGGAAACGGCCATGGAACGGTCATTTCCCTGCAAAAGGAATACCGGAATTTCTGACTCTATTTCCTTTAATAAACTGTGCAAATACCACGAAACTGATTAGGGTCAACTGCTTCCTATAGAATTTTGAATAAATTATTTTCTATCCCACTTTTGTTCGAATGGCACCCAACTTTACAAAATCATCCCTCAATATTTCCTTTGGTAATATTTATTCTAATTGCCCAAACGTGAAATCATAGAATAATAATAGGTTATGGAGTTTTTATATCACTTAATATTACAAGTGTCCTCAACACCGTCTACAGTTGTTCATTAAATAGTAATATGTATATATACTTTGTCTAATATTTTTACATCTGACTAAATTTTATCGGATATAATATTCCTTATTGTAAATATTTATACTCGTACTTAATGCTATTCAAATATTTTCCTATACTGTTAAATATTATTTTACATTAAATTGATGTGAAACAAGAAACATTAATTATTAAATACAACGTTTTTTTATTATAAATAATATATGTCATCAGAAATTATCTTTTTGTGCTATGCCTTTTAAAAAAAAATCCAGTTTAGTATAGATAAACTTTCAGTTTTGCATCAAACAAGCGACATTTCAATATCTTTTAAAAATAATATTTTACTATTGGAAAATTATGAAGTATCAGGAGCGCAAGAGTTAAATATATCCGACAGGCAACTAAGACATCTAAGTACGTTTACTTTCTGACAAGACCCTCGCCGTGATTTATCTATATTCTGGACGAAGTTGTTTTCCTGCTAGCCTGGCAGTGGATCGTCCAGGGAACTAGAGGCTCAGGAAAGGTGTCTAGCTGTTAATAAATAACCTCCTCAAGGCAGTTGAATGGCCTTATAGTCTCTGAGTAAATTTATTAGGGCGCAATAAAAAAATCGAACACACTATGGAAGATACTTTATATTATTTTATCCCGGGATCTTTAAATTATTCATTTATGAGTATTACACAAAGGTTGATAAGTGCACAATATTTTCAGAAACTTAAAAATAAAAATAATTGTTACTGCATATTCTATTTTTGAAATTCATATATTGCATTCCATGATCAATTTTATTTGCAGTCAACTCTTACATCAAAATCACCATTTTTATCCTTATTTCCAAAAAAATATTTTCAAGTGTCAACACTGACTAGTGCCATTTGTTACGATATCACCTGAATTCAATTCAGCTTTGACAATATTTGTAATATACGAAATTTATAGTAGACGAAACAGGTTTTTTGAATTTTTTAAATATATTTTGTGAAAATTACTATAAACTCTATAATGAAGTCAATCGAAATAAATTAATTTTGATTGCCAGGAACACATAAACCTGCAAGTAAATGTATTAAATAGTTGTATTTTTTTATATATCTACATTCATGTACATCATGTTTTTGTGATGCTTCCAATGCCTACTATGTAGTTCATTGTCTTAGAATCTTAGAAAGGAGTATCAAATCGGCCCACCCAAAGAAATCATTCTAAAACCTTACCATACCCGTTGTAATCCGGTCCGGTAAGGCTCGGGAGATCGTCGTGTATATAAATCACCCATTCCTGGCGGTCAAACGCCATCAAGACAAACGGCGTGTCGCCGTACTACTCTCTTACCTGTAAGTTTCTCTATATCTGTATCTTTAACGCCTTATGTTCTCCTGGTAAGGATTGACTGGTAGTGACTGTGAAAGTGTTAGTTTAATCGTTTGAATTGAAAATTCTATTTAAAGAGATAGATAGAAAGTGTTTGATATTTTCTCCGTGACATTTCCGGATTTTAATAATTTTTCAATTAGTATTTATTAATTTTTAACTTCAACTTAGTTTCAGTGTAACAATTGAGGGCTATATTCCCAAATTGGACTTTTAATACACTTCAATAAATTTGTGACAAATGCCAAAATACTTACTGTTTACAGTGTCAAAATTACACATATTTTTGTTACATTGTAAATTGTATTTTACACTACAAATGTATATAACAAAAAATATGTGATAACGACACCGTAAACAGTATTTTAGCATTTACCACAAATTTGTTGATGTGGAATAAGTTCCTTTTGACGGAACGTGTATTTTTAGTTGTGTACATTGTGATTCTCAAATAAGAGCACTTTTCAAAAACTGAGGATTAAGCCCTTTTGCCTAAACAGGGTAGATATTAATTATTCTTTGACGTTTTTTCTTCAAATTTTATTAGACATACATTTTTGATCGAGTTTTGTGTTAACAATTGACAGATGACAAAACTAATGAATAAAAGTGGTGTAAATTATTTATTCAGAAAATATGCACAAAACGATATATTATAAAATAAACTATGTAAGTATAGAGAGAACAATTTCTACACACAACTTATTTATAAATAGATAAAACGAAAGTATTATATATTTTCAATGTCATGAGTGTAAAACTTCGAAGCTCAAGTTTGCCATTTCGAAACGAGTTCCACTGCGTACTTATAACTTTTAATGTCTCTTGTTGTCGAGTTTATTTTACTATTTTTGTTTTTACAGTCGTCCTCCCATTTGAATCTTGGGGCATACATTACTCGCGAGTTTATATGAACTTTATTGTTTCGTGGCGTGACAGTATGACTACACCTTCTCACTGATGCATGGTTTTGTATTTGAGATAACTATTCCGACTACAGGATTACTATGAACGACGTCGATGGTATCTATTAGGGAGACCGACAACCAAAAATCACTCA
This sequence comes from Rhyacophila sp. 25_7, assembly GCA_036584705.1. Classification (NCBI taxonomy): domain Eukaryota; kingdom Metazoa; phylum Arthropoda; class Insecta; order Trichoptera; family Rhyacophilidae; genus Rhyacophila; species Rhyacophila sp. 25_7. Next base: position 2,984 of record JAPMAE010004488.1, read on the forward strand.
TTGTTTTTTGAGGTTGACAAAATATGTATCGGTTAGCTTACACTCACGGATAAAATGCATGTCACAATATAAAACACCTATGATTAATAATGCATTCTACAATATATAACACTAATTGAATCGTTAAATAGTGCTTTTAGTAAGAATTTATATGTATATATATATATCTTAATCTCTCCAAGAGTAAGTTTTTTAATGACGGTTGCACATTTAAGTGAAAGTTTTTTTAAATAATCTAACTTTAAATTTTGAATTAAATGTGTGCAATACTATTTTTGTATAATGTTTATTTGATGCCTACAACATACACATTGTATATTGATTATACTTTACGTGTGTATATTGATTATACTTTACGTGTGTATATGTCTATACTTTTACATCCATACTCCTGGACAGCTTAAAACAGTAAAATCACTCTGATTAGTGGTAAATTTTTTGCTAGCATACTAATTTCTAGTGTTTCTACAATAGTATGAGTGTGTCATAAAATATATTGATGATAAATATAATAGAGGAAAGAAAAAAAACATCGAAAATCATATTGACAAATTGGAGAACATATAAACCTCGTTTTACAATGCTAAAGCCGTCTACACATGAAACTACTCAAAAGAAACCGATCGCTGACGTGCCGTGCTTCAGAGTCTTTATATTTCTATTCATAGCGGACTGGTTGATGATTTACGTCAGTGATAAGTTTCTTTTCAGTAACTCCGTGTACAGACCGCCTAACGGTAAATTTTCTGCTGGTATACTAATTGCTACTACAGTATTTCTACGACAGTATGAGTGGGTCGTACAACATGTTCATGATAAAGATAATAAAGGAAAGAGAAAAAACATCGGTAAACCATATTGCCGAAACGAAGAATATAATAATACATTTTTTTTACAATGCTACTCGTAAGATGTCGTAATATATGTATAAAACGTTTTAAACTATCGGTACATTTTGTATACGCAATTTATAGATCACTTTGTTTTCCTGCTAAGTTAAGTTCGTATGTACCTTTATTATCATTCTTATACATTTATTTACTTACGTTTGCGTATATTTTTATTAAGTAGTGTATACAAATAGAAAATGTTTATGAAGTGACTAGCCTACAGAATACTATTTATTGTTTATTCCACATACAAGCAACTTGAATAATTATTCTTTCTCCGTAACAAATCATGAGTAATTCAACATTTCTTTATTATTAATTAATATTTACAAGAAATGGTTCATCCATCTCTATGGGATAATTTTCTCGATTTGAATTAATTATTTTCATCGATAGTAATTTGAACTGATGTCTTATATTAATAAAATATGGTACAAACATCAAACTAATATAATTTCTTCAACTAACATATTAATGAAGCATTTTGAAATCTTCTGTGTTTTTTATACATTTTACAAAAATACTGAACATTCTATTCGACTTGGCGATTTAAAATATCAATAGGAAAACTCAACTGTTTCTTTTAACCGTATCCGCTCCGAAACGAAGCATATGTATCTTCATAATGTAAAGATTGTTTTGACAGTTATTTATGAGTAATAATTGTCGACTATTAACATAACCGTTTTAGCTTTGTATCCTGGCTATAACACAAATGAATAAACATTTGAAAAAAAATGCAATCTGCACGGGCTTTGAACCCGTGAACCCCGCTTGCTAGGTGTACGCCATCCACTAGCATAACGAGGGTGACATTTTTCTTTCTTCTTTTTTCTTTTAACCATATCCGCTCCGACACAATGCATATGGATCTTCACAATGTGAAGACTGTTTCAACAGTCTTTTTGCTAGTAAGAATTGTCAATTATTAGCTCAACCGTTTCGGTTTTGTATCCTGGCTACAATACAAATGAATAAACACTTGAAAAATTCTAGAACCAGCACGGGTCTTGAGGAGCCCGTGACTCCCGCTCGGTAGGCGTACGCGCTGTCCACTAGCCTAATGAGGGAGACATTGTTGTTTACCGTATGAATATATGATTTTTTGAAAGTCCCATTCAAAACATTTAAACTTATTATTTTTAAATAACTAAAAAATCTTTTTTATTTGTGATACATAATCATTGACTTGTCTTTGTTTATCGCGTTGTCATTGAGGTATTTTTTCCGAAGACAATAGTAATATAAATTACTTTTCAATGTCTGATTTTACACCCATCCTGTGTTTTACTACAAGGCTTGTCAAGAAAATGCAAATTCAAACAATAATTCTCCGTGAAATGGGTAAATCATTCTTTCAATTGAGTTATTGTCCCACACTAGTATCGTTTACGAGAGAACATCCAAGACTAAGTCCCAGAGTGTCGATAAATATTCATTTCTGACGTTTTTATCTTCATAGGTGTGGAAAAAAAATAATAAAACACTTTATCCCGCGAAACTCGGCGACAATGGTCATAAAACACTTGTTTTCAAAAACGTACATCTAATTCGGCCCACGCGAAACATTTACATAATACTCCTGATTATAAAACATAATATATTTTTTTGTATTAACATAAAATGATAATTTATTATCTGTCAAATATTCCTCATTGTTCGTAGAATAAAAATGTACACGTCGAACATTTAAAACGGCTGACTGACCTTTTTAGAATTACAATTTAATAAAAAATTGTCTATTCTTCCTATAAAAATACAAACTCACTGATTCTAGAAGTAAATTTTACTTTGTAGAATTCTATTTTATAATATCAGTGTTAGTATTGGTATTATCACATCAACTACTTTATGATTTATTCAAGGACTTAAAGTCAAACAACGCTGTCTACAAAAGTGTAACTTTACAGGAGAGCCAAAAAAGGTTTTTTTGATTTTCTTGTAAAATATATGTTTATTTAAGAACTAATGTTCAAATGTTATAACGTTGACAACTTATACAGTCCTTTTATATTAAGCAAAGGCAACTTTATGGAATAAACGTTAAACTTTACAGATGATATAAGAAGAAACTAGAAAAGATTGATACACCGTTGTTTGTCAATTATGTAGCCAAGAACGTAAAATAACATTATCATAAGTAATAAAAAATGCATTTTTGTAGATAACGTTAGATAATGACTTTAAGCCCTCGAATTGAGGTAGTAGAAATGAATTATCAAAATATTGACCCAATAAAATATTGAAATTCTTTCTTTTAACCATATTGTTTCCGAAACGAAGCATACAGACCTCCACAATGTGAAGATTGTTTCAACAGTTTGTTTTCGAGTAATAATTGTCATTTAGGATTCGTGTCCTGGCTACAATACAAATGAATAAACATTTGAAATATTCTGCAATCAGGATGGGCCTTGCACTCGTGACCCCCTGCTTACTAGGCCTACGCGCTGTCTACTAGCCTAACGAGGGCGACACTAGCCTAACTTATATATTAAAGGAATATATTAAAAATATGTAATACCGTTTATTGAATAATATAATAATATATAATATTACATGATTTTTTTTATTTGTTTTTGACGTGTCTTCCATTTTTTCTCTACCTCTCTGGATAATCTAGAGTGGATTTCAAGTCAAGGCAATTCGCATCTACGAGTAAGTCAAAGCAACATACGATGATCGATAGTTTATTGTACGAATAAATCAATTTTAACAGAACTCAACCAACATAGCGAGGGGAACGAATTAATTTATATTTGTACATATTATTTTCTTAAAAAATAGTATTTACTTTTATATTTGTTTACAATTGAGGCGTGTATTTCCAAAATGAATTTATTTCACTTCAACAGATTTGTGGCAAATGTCAAAGAACTGTTTATGATGTCGATATTACATATTTTTTGTTAAATCCGTTTGTAGTGTAAATTACAATTTGCAATGGAGATAACAAAAAATATATATTATCGATATCATAAAGAGTTTTTTGGCATTTTCCACAAATTTGCTGAAGTGAAATAAGTTCACTTTGGATATACACCTCTCAATTGCAGTATATTAAACATTAAGACATTTTTAGTAGTTAGGGATTGTCCATAAACCACGTAACGTTTTTTGCTCCTTTTTTACCCCCCCATCCATGTAACACCGTGTACACATTCACCTTGAACCCCTTTCCCTCCTCTCAAAAGTTACGTCGCTTAATACATTAACCGATTAAGTACCAAATGCGAGGTAAGTCGCACAACTTAAAACATAGATTGGTAGACAAATTTGGATGATTTCAATTATAAAAGATATGATTCTAATATGGTCTTAAAAGAACTATTTATTTAGGTTCTGTTTTTGCTTAAAACCAGGTTGTGACATTATGTCTGGCACAGAAAGGTTAAATAGGAATGCAATTTATTATCATCTCCTATCCACTTTTTGAGAGTGAAAGTGTTAGCAATAAAAATTAACCCACCCTCCCCCTTGTAACGCCATGTACGAGTAGACGTTGGTGGGGTCACCCTTCCCTCCCTAAGTGTTACTATACTTACTACCAATACTAAAGGTGTAGAAATCTTGCTAACATAATTCATATACCAACACTTGAAGTCTTTCAATATATTGGATTAATTAGATTGTTCTTTTATTTCCTTTTCAGGTAAGCCACGCATGAATTGCAATTTACGTCTGCTGTTATTGAACATTATATTTCGGTAAGTAAATTTGTTTTAAGCCCAATGTTGCATCATAGCTGTAACGATCGTTCTGCGCGCAAGAGAATGAAATAATTTGTTACACAAAACCGTGGAATTGATTAAGCTTTCGCCTAAGCGTCTTACCGCAAAAGTAAACAGAGCACGATTTTTGATCAATAAGTTTTAATTAAAACCGGGATTTTATAACTTGACCTACATTCAGTTACGTTCTTAAATTCTAATTGAAACACTAGATTTTCATAAATAACATCAAAGGCTCAAATTTACTCTGAAGTATTTTTTTAAAATTTTTCCTCTTAATAGATAATGTTTTACTTCGATGTATATTATTTATTTTTTCAAATATTTTCAAATGAACAGATAAAATCTGTACCCGGAAGGTAAACTACACTATGTCAATTTAGACAAAATTGAGATATCGACATAGTATAGTGTATCTTGCCATGCTTTTTCCAGGGATATACTCAATTATGTTGTAATCATACTAAAAAAAAGGATATACCGAAAGGAATATTACGTTATGTAATATATCGATAGTGTTTAGATAAAAGGGATTGACATTCACAGAACAAATTTTGCAGGAGGCAAAAAGAAATATTTTTAATGATTTTTGGCCAAAGACACATTGACACAAACTTGAAGTGCATGATGACCAATAAATTGGTGTTTTATTTTCCTGCTCTGCTAATAAAAAAAATGATCAAAATAAAATCATTAAAATGAAGGGGGATTGTTTTTTTCTTTCCTCACAAACTTAGTAGGTCGTTCTTCTTTCAAAATGTAAAGCGATAATATTTTGGCATTTTTGGCTTAATATCTTTCGACAAAACGTGTATTTAGTTTGTATACATTGTGATTATCAAATGAAAATTCTTTTCAAAAAACTGAAGGTTAAACCCTTTTGCTTAAACATTGTCGATATTACTCGAGGGAAGGAACACCAAAACGACTTCGAACAGTCATAGTGAAAAAGTATCATTTTTGACATAGTGTAGTTTCCTTCCCACCTGGAATCCTATAATATTTTTAATCATTTATTTTCTTAATGCTATAGCAAGACTGTAATAAAATAAATACAATAAGACGCCAGTTCAATATAACGCGGTCTGCTCGAAGCCTAACAATAGCCTGAACTGTACGCTGATTCAAATAATCGCGGTATATAATTAATTCGTATATAATACGAGTATTCCATCGTGCAGTAAAATGTGGTAACTCGTCATAAGTTTCCCTATTCACTATGAGTTAAAATGACCTCGTTTAACGTGTTTAAGGTACTTAAAGGTGTGTTAAAAATCTCACTATATGTCTTTTATTTATATTTTTTTACTCTATGTAATCCTTCATTTCTTGTCAATTTAGCAATTCGCTATAAATTTGAACGATTCCCTTATGATAATTTCACCTTTTCCATTGACAACACTTCTTTTACCACATGCAATTCTAAATGGAGCATATAAATTTCCACAATGTGACGAACGCTTTGGGAGATTTTTACGAGTAATACTTCATATTAATTCATTATAATAATCAGTTATTAGCTCAATTTATTTGGTTCATATTCTAGATGTACGTGAAACATAATATATATATTTTTAACCGTCGACTCTTGACTTCTGAATCACATGTGAAATCCAAAAAAACTCATTGAACAACATACAGCGTCATCGGCAAACTGTACATAATTATATTTAGTAAGGCTTCCTATTAGGTATAAATGGCTTCTGCAAAGGACCACAGTCGACTATTTTCCTATTGAAATTTTTTTGAATATTATTCTGCAAGAATTAGCCATTATCTTCTATTTTTTTAATGTAATTTCTACAAATTTATTTATAATTTAATATAAATAAAAATTCTATCACCATAAATACGTTAAATTTGTTATTTGCCACGAAAAGGCTTTATATTATGCTTTTTTCTCGTATTTTCCAGTGTTTATAGATATCTGCATTCATTAAAATATGATGAAAAAGTATCAATACTGCGTACAGACAAGAAACGATATAATTTTGAAATATTAACACAGTACATACTTGAAATATCGAGATCGGAAAACAGATTATAACTGGAATGAGTGAAATTGGTTGTGATTTTAAAATATTTTTTCTATGATTCGATATAACGATTTTTTTGAAGAGATTAACTGTATAAATAACAACGTATTATGCAAATATCTATAGTGTTATCCCACATTTAATCGACCGAAGTATTGTTCAATTATTGAAAAACAAAAATAACACTCCTAACAGTATTACAAAACACCACAGGCATCTGTGTTAATTTATAACTTCATTATGTCGCGTTAATTAGGATGCGTCATCCGGCGAGCGATTCTCATTTCGTGTGACAGGCGACAGACAACGATTTAAGGCGACGCGAAGCAATGGATGAAGCAGCAGATGAAGAAGAAGAAGAGAAGCGGGACGAGAGGCATTTAAGTGTCCCGGAGCTCATTACCTGTCTGTACTCTGGAATGGCGAATTGTGTTAGTACTTGCCCGCACTGTCAGTTGCCCGGACGACACGTGTTGCTTACGGCAGACATGTACTCGTACATACACGGGATACAAGTACATACTACAGTTTTGTAATTGAAGAAAACTGATAGAAGCATTGGAATGAATAGTTGGGCAAATTTCGAAACGAAAATTCGAACATGTCTTACGAAATGATAATAAATATTTTTAGTTTAAAATGCGAATAATTTTCCAGTGAATCCATGTAAAACACTAGAAAAATAAGTATTACATGTAAAAATTGATTAATTGCCGTTTTAGAGGTCGGACAATAAAACTATTTTCTGCGTTACTGTCTACATTCTCAATATCGTAATTATTGTGATACTCCTTCTATTTATTACCATACGCGTTATATTCAGAAAGCAAACGTGCTTACGAGAACGACTCATATAAATTTATATACTCGTATTATAATATAATGACTCACGTATGTCTCACTGCTGTGTCGTAAGGTCACCCATAAACCACGTAATACTTGAGGGGAAGGGAGGGGTGACCGACAACGTCTACATGGTGTTACAAGAGGGAGGGTGAGTTGATTTTTATCGTTACGTAATAGTTTTTTCATTTGAAATTTTGTGAATTTCATTTTTATTTATTGTGGAAAGTTACGTAATCTTTGAGAGGAGGATGAAAAGAGGATCAAGCTAAATATCTACAAAGTGTTACATAGAAAGGAGAGGTTAAAAAACGTAAGAACAAAACGTTACGTGGTTTATGGAAGACCCCTAACTAAAAATCTCGTAAATATTTGTTTACAAAAAGCAATTCCGTCTTTCTTACAATGTCAAATAAACTTTCCAAAAATTAAAAAATATATAAATATATATAAATGTTTACGATTATTTCTTATTTTTATCACTTCAATCCGCCATCGGATAAATTATGCAGCATTTGTGTGCGTCTTAATAATAAGTAAATACTTGGAGACTCTGATACTCAACACTTAAATACTAGGGTGTGTAAATCTTTCCTGTAGCCTTGTTACTCGTACATTAACTAATCAACGTAAAGCGTCAAATGTTGCCAGGCTTTTGTGATGTTGCGCAACGTCACAGGATGTAATATAAATGAATCCAATATTTGACCCAGTTATTACTGAATTAAAATGTTTAATGCAATTATGTACACAATGTTCTTTTCAACATCCAAAATTTTTTTAGGTATCGAATGAGGTAAACGATTAATTTGATGAATCAACATTATTATTATATTTATATTTTGCTATCGCAACGTTGTACTTGATATATCCATATACAAGTAAATATTTGCAAGGGTATATACTCGTAAGTCGACTTCTTAAAAACACGGGCGGAGTTTTCGATGTCAGTCGTAGTCCATGCAAATAGCTGTAAAGAGTACGTACTAAAATCACTCCCAACATTGTAACATACTTTGTTTTAACATAAGCAGACTTTTAAAATTCATTGAGTTCCCTACCCTTAAAAGGACAGCCTAGCGTTATTTACATTTGCATTATTTGCAAGATACAAGAGAATTTTTTGTAAGACGGTCGTTTTCATCTTGTAAAAGTGCGATTCGTTTCTGTATTCTTTTTAATACGCTTAAAATTCTATTTTCTATATTTTTATGAGAACGACGATAAATGAAATTATAATAGATTTATCATCATTCCTAAACATTTTATTCTCTTGCCTCATTTTTTTCAAATAATTTATTTATTTATAAACAAATACAACGAGGCTTAAAGCTTCTCTGTAGACTTTTTATAGTACAGCTTCTTTTTTTCTATAAATAAAATTTAAAATAAGTCATTTTGTCTACTGTCAATCCTTGAATTAAAATAATAAGAAAATTTTTATTCATTTTCCCAAAAATACGAGTGAGAGATATTCATGACTGATTTCATCTGTTACATTTTCAGCTAGCGATCTTGAGTATTTAAATAAAAAATGTTAAGAAATCGTGTTTATATTTTAATATAATGGCGCTCTACCAAGAATTGACAAGAATTATTTTCTAACTACTGTACTACGTGGATTTAAAAAAAATGATTGAATTCGTTAGTTACATTTGAAAATGTTGTAACAGAAATGTAAAATGTCTAGTGTTTTCTAATCAATCTTTAATAGACCATTCAATATATTGCATCATGGTCATCCTTAAATTGATCATATGGATTATTTTACAATTACAGTAAAAATTATAAACTATTACATCAACCAATTTGTTGCATTTTCTTGTTTCAACCCACGTGAAAAATCTGAGCTAAAGGATTCAAACCTGCGATCCTCGGATTGATATGCAGATATGCTGCCCACTGACTTATTGAGGATTACGACATTTTTAATATCTAAAATAAAACAAAACTAAATAGTATATAATAATATCCAAGCATGTTTTATTTTTATGCATAATCCACGGATACATTGAAATGGGTAGACTTAAACATCACCCAAATTTTTATAGTTTGTTTATATTTCAATTTAATATTCCTAAAATAATTATGTACAGTATTAGATTATTTGCAAATTGGTGAAACACGATTATTCATAATGATTCTCTTTAGTTGTGGTCGTGATTGAATGTGCTTAAAAATAATGGATTAGTTGTGCTTTACCATAGAAAATACTTTGATCAAATTATTTAATGAACTCAACTCATCAAAGGTTCAAGTAAAACCTAGGGATATAAAATATAATACTAGTAGCATGGCGTTAACCTGCGTGCAAGCGCAGCATCACACATATGCAGTGTATTGTCACGAATCGCCCGAAGAATGTCACCATGTTTTTGTTGAAATCGGACGTTTACCGATGTAATTGCGTAATGCTATTTGGCGCAGGCAGACAACATTAGGCCGCGAAATGGTCAGAATGCTACCCCGACTCGAGAACACAATCGTTAAAGGCTGTTTCGCTAAATACGTGCGACTGAGCTTTCGCCGTTTAGCATTCCCTGGCGTCGAGAGGTTTTTCGGTTCCATAATGAAAATGGGTTTTTTATCTTCAATTTACATACTCTGAATACTTACTTGATAAAAATACTCGTAAGATGTAAATAGATATTTTTATATGATGTACTTTGCTTTAGTGTGACTTGAAACTTATGATGATGACCGGAGTACATCGTACGCATAAAGACTGTTATTGGAAGTAGAAATGGTCACTATTAATATAATAAAATCACACTTTGGTACGATGGGTTAAATGAAGAAAAATAAAAAGTGAAATGTTTATATGCATTGGAATATGTCAAATCCGTCCGGTTGGTTCCGCACACATTTAAATATTTATTTCATTTTAAAAATTATCAGCTAATAAACGCCATTATTTTTTAAAAATTTAAACCTAAATATTGAAATGTGCTTATATAGCTTTATGTAACTAGCCGCTTCGTATGTTCCATGTGGCGATTCATTTTTTATTGCAATATGTTTGTGTTTATTGAGTTAATATGTATGATTGTGTGCTATAAATTATTATATAAATATACGCACATCACAAGGAACTTCATTAAACAACGTTTAGCTACCAGGTATTTGAATCGGTAGTGAATTTTAAAATTTCTATTATCGATATATTTTCGGATATTTTTAGTACGAATTTTACATCAAGTATAATGACTTTTTGTGATGTTTTATCGAAAAAGCATTAAGCAAATATATGGCACTATGAAAAGGCAATGTTTGTAAAGAAATAAAACGATCACTAAAGCAATATATAAATGAGGGAATAATAAATTTTTCATTACTGTTATCCGGATACCATGACCATAAAGAAGGTAGTTGGATGAGTTACGAGTAAAAAACTTCCCAACGAGACCGAGATGTTCTCATTTCAAACATCGCAAAACTCTTTCAACGAATGATTTTACAATCTCATCACATCACTCAACTGGTGAGATTTCTCTAGTATCCCTCAAAATCTTCCAATCAATTTGAATCGATGCAGCATCAATTTATACAGAAAATATATATTGTTATTATTTGGCACTACGATCCATTCAGATACATAACCGACTGTACAACTTCCCTCCAGGCTTCTCTCT
>JAPMAE010004492.1:0-14112 GCA_036584705.1 Rhyacophila sp. 25_7
TGGCACAACTACTGGCAGGTTAGTTCTACACTTTGGAATGAAAAAAACTGATGTTTTCGATTTCTCAGGTAGTTATCGGGGACATAGATATTAATATTAGCCAGATTAGTAGAGTTCTCATCGACACTACGCATGATTTGAAACAAATGCACGGCTAAAAAGTATACTAAAATAAAAAATACTGGTGAATAAATTTCCTTGAACAAATATCATTGGATATTCATGAGTTTATTGTTTTTAAAATGTCATTGAAAAATTGTAACAAAGTTTATTCACTATCATAAAATAGATGAACCAGTTTACGCATATTTGATAAAACATCGCTTTCATCACTTGAGATATTTAGAATCTGTGCAATATTTTTTTTTCATTTTTCGAGTTTACTGAATTTAAACAAACACTCTGTTATCGATATGCTAGAATGTAGCACCGTGTTATTTGGAAACCGAGTAAAAACAGGGTTCAATTTACTAAAGATGCAAAGATGCATCTTAGATTGTGAAAATTGTAATGTTTTTATAATATAAATTGTATACTAATGTTCAAAAATCACACAGCTTAAGTTTATTATCTATACAAAGATAAAAATTAGATGATTAAGTGGGTGTAGTATTGAATTTAGTTGCCGACAATCCTCACAGTCCATCACTTATACTCAGTTGTCTATACTCTATATTATCATACGTCTTTATCAGGAAAATAATATATATATATAAATTTATGGTTTTTTTAATTTTCTCGCAGCTTGAAAATTCAACTGACACTATGGTAACACTAAATGCAGTGAGTCTAACTGCATCAGGAAGATACCGCTGTGAAGTTCTTGGTGAAGCGCCATCTTTTCATACAGTTGCCGAACATGGTGATATGACAGTTGTAGGTGAGTGTAACGTAAAACATTCAAAATAATAAATCTCGTGTTTATTTTTAATTTAATATTAGTTTCTATGCTTTTTAAATCATATTGTATAAAAATGTTAGACAAATATGTTTATTTTTATACTATACATATGTATAATACTATTTTTGAAATATAGCATATTTAATTTGTTTGCTACCATTTTTATCAAGAATAAACATGAAAAATGCTTACATAAATGAATCACTTATTTTGACTAAGCTGACTAACTTAAAAAAAAAGTACGTCCAAAATTGTAACTGTTCACTGGTTAAATCTCATTTTAACGAGTCAGGGGTAATGAAACCTTAGTTTTGTAGGTTAAAACGGGTAATCATAAAAAAGAAACGATATTAGAAATGAACAATAAAACTCGTTTTATCAAAATAAAATAAATATTTTAATATAATGTGTACCTAGAAAGTAAACTACACTATGTCAATTTTTGGCGAAATGAGATATTGACATAATGTAGTATATCTTTCGACACTATTTCTAGTGATATACTTAATTATGTCTTAACGCTACTAGAAAAGAACACAATGAAAGAAATGTTATAATATGTCATAAATTGTTAGAGAAAAGCAACACCAAAACCACCAGTGCTATTCTAACATAGTGTACTTTCCCTCTCAGGTACAAATATGTACTATGTAAATAAATTTAAATATGGAGTGAAAAAAGGAAAATAAATTTTGCTTTCTATATGTACATATTTTTTTTCATTTGCTACCGTAAAATTTCAGTATTATATTGTATTTCTAAGGCTCCAAACAATTTGATGGGATTAAGCATGTATAAATAATAAATAAAATAAATTTTATTGATAAAAAAAACTACTGGATCGATAATTTTTAAGTAAATGACGTGAATTTTTTCACTAGTACTATCATTTTCTTATTTTTAAAGTGCATATTTAATGACGATAATTTTAATAAAGAATTTTTCATACAACAAGAGAGACAATTTTATTCAGAAATATCACCTTTAAAATACAGCGCTAATTTTTTCACAAAAAAAGAAAAATATACAAAGCTTCCTGTGCACACTAAGTGGCTTAAATAAAAAATAAAAAAGTATAAGTATTTTCTTAGGATACCGTCTAACTTTAAAAAAGGCATTTTACGAGTAAACGCCAAAGGATATGAGATTTTACATCAAACTCACGATAATACGCCCTTGTAAAAAATTGTCTCAATTTTTCATCTGGTGAACTTTAAAGAGTTTATAGGCTTAATTTTCGGAAGAGCCATCGTAAATGAAATCAGTAACTCATAAAAAGTTCTCTTCGTTGCGAAAATGCACAGTCAGCCTTATAGCTTACGACTTTTATTATTTTTGATTTTAAATTCCCTATTATATTGATAACTCTTATAGCATATAGCATGTCGCCAATGTTATGAAAATAGATCGATTCTGATACAAAGTCATCATATTTTTAGCTTGACGGCTTTCAAATAGATTTATCATTTTTTTTCGTAATATATTCTTTAAAACTTACAGTAAATGCATTTTTCATAGGGACTTTAAATATCTAATTTCTTCATTAGAGGCTGAAATATACATTTTTAAATATTTTATTACTGTTCAAATATGGCAAGTTTATTAATTATGTTCTGTTTTATACGTTATTTGCTTTTATTTTTACTTTTATAGTTAAATTTACTATCAATTATGGGAACAAATCTTTTTTTTTTACTAAAAATCAGTTTACTTACATCACATGTAATTATATATCGGTATATTTAAATTTTAAATTATCAGATTAAATAAATGTATTTTATATAAGAACGTAGCTTATAGTTTGTTCGGATAGTGAATTTAAGTAGTTTTTATTAAATTTCAATCATATATTTTTATGGTAATTTTAAATATGTATTATAGTTTTTCTATCTATAAGTATAAAAAATATAATTATTTATCAAATAAAACCAATAAAAATATTATTTGACTAACTTATATTTTAACTTTTTCTGTCACAACCCGGCAACCAAAAAAGCATAATAATGACTAGCGAAGGTTGCCATTATCAAAAGTGACATTTTAAAAATGATTTTTTTAGCATGATAATACAACAAAAAATGGTGTATAGTAATTATTTATACTACCTATTTAAATTTAGTATTTTTTTAGCAAAAGCAGAATCCTAATATTTTTTTTAAAAGTGAATTGAAAAATTCTTTGTAATGACTTTGTTTTAAATGATTTTTTTAAAGTCATATCTTTGCATTTTCATATTTAAAATCATCAAAAATATTCAAATTTGTTTAGCAAACTATATTTTAAGTTGCGTGAATTAACTTGTTTCTGGCACTTATTCGGTTAATAATTTATTACATTAACAAAATATTAAATCTGTAGAATTTTTTATATGAAACTTTATTTGTTATTTATCTTACTTGTTTGTATAAATTTGTTAATTCGGATGTCCTAGCAAGAGAACTAGATTTATGTTTAAAGCACAATTTTAACTCAATGGTTACGTAAACAACCAAATTAGTCCAGCTTACGATACACATGATTCAAGAGAAACAAATGCATTTATAAAGCGTTACTATTTGATAAAGTTTTTGACATGTCGGAATGATCAGGCCGTACTTCTTTAAAAATAAGACTAAAAATTCTGTACTAGTACATAATTTGAATTATAAAACACTGCTAGAAGATATATTTTGTTCAATATTGATTTATTTGGATGTTGAAGAAATATTTGTTTTCTTCTTACCATATCCGCTTCAAAACAAAAAATATAGATTTTCACATTGTGGCGAGTATTTTGACAAACCTGTGCAATTGTCAGCTATGGAATTTGAACTCTAGAGCATCAGCTTGTGATTTAAATGCGCAATCTACTCACCTATGATTAGAGCAAAACGACACAACCTATCACACTACGCCTAAAATCATCAAATCATTGCAAATAAATATTCCAAGTTGAATATTATTAAATGAATAAAAGTTTACCAGCGGATCTCCGGCGCACGTTTATTATACATATTGCTTCATATTTGACTAGTTTATGTATTTTAGAATAAATTAGCAGTTTATAACTTATTGAATATTTTTTTATTTAATTAAAAACACTAAATATTGTGCTCTTATTTGGGTACTTATAATATATTATGATTCCGGCGGAAATCATCTTAATGTATAACATGTTATTTTTATAAAAAAGTACTTATATGAAAAAAAAATCTAATAATATTGTAGATTGTAGAGTTTATATTGAGCAACTGTTTTTTTAGATATTGCTACGAGTGTACGCTGGTTTGCTTTTATCTATTTAACAATAAATAAAAATTTCAAACGATTTTAATTTTATTCAAAATCTCATCCGTATTAAACTTGGCTTTTAGGAATATACTTAAATGTGAATTTACAAATATAAAAATCATAGCTTTCATAAAAACATCAGACACGAAAAGTATTTCTTCTTTTACGGGTGTGCACTTACATAAAACATGCCACCCTGGTGTGTTTCATACATAACTTAATACAGCAACGAGCTTAAAAGGGGGGATGTGTTGCTTTTCGGAAGTCTTCTCTCATTTCCTTCTCCGAGTGCCAGTCCCCCCTACCCCAGCATCTTATCCGAGATGAATGTTAAAATTTTAATCTTCATAAAGGAGGCAGAGACGAGCGCCGTCATAACGGCGACTTAATTTGGTTTGGCAATCAAGACGTTAAAAAAAGTAGAAGGCAACTTGCGTAGTGGAAGCATCTCCTCCCCTTGCTGTTTCGTTTTGAGCTGGAACGCTACTGGGGGCCTTTATTCTTGCTTTATGTAATTTTTTATTTGCTAATTTTTTTTCTGTTAATGTAAGAGGTTGACCTCAAAAAAGCAAAGAAATGCGAGTTTAAGTACTCGACCGTTTAACTTTACAGGAAATATTTTTTTTCTGCAATCTTTTTGTAAACTTAATTTTACTCTATGTTTGAGAACATCTTCTTAACGAAAAGCTTCTTAATAGAAATATTGCTGCGTTATTATTATTTTAACTTCATGAAACTAGTAGATGAGTGCTTCAGCCTAGCAAGCGGAGATCGAAGGTTTAAGTCACTTAGCCGTTCGAAAAAGTCAAATACTTATTCAATTGAATTTGTAGCCAGGAGATGAATATAAAATATTTTAGCTAATAACTAACAACTACTACTTATAAAATAACTGTCAAAAATATCTTTACACTGTGAAAAACCCATGTTCTTGATGTCAGAGCGGCTATGGAATAATAATAATAATAAATGATAAATTTAATTTTTACAAGATTTTGTAGGAGTAAAAATGGTATAAAAGTATAATTATTAAACAAACTAATATTTTTAAGCATTTAATAGTATAAAATTTAAGCAAAATGTTCTTTGTACTTTCTATTTATATTATATTTCTGTTCATCAAGAATGTCTTTGATATATGTTAAAATAGTTCTTAATCCCACCAAAGCTAATAAATATTGTATGTATGTGCATATAAAAATCCATAATTAAGACAAATATTTCGGTAAAATGTATTGGATTCCTTCAAAATTACAGTAGAATTCAATCAAAGTCATTCTTAATAACGCATATATTTTAGTTTGACTCTTGAGAAAGCTGTAAGAGAATCTCTCAAAGCAGAATATGTTCTTAATCTTAATGCTGCTCATAAACTATTAGGTTATGCAGTTGATCTTATAGTACTCAAAGATAGTTAGACGCATCTCAATGATAGATGATGCTAAAAGATGCTTCCAGAAAAATCATGAATATATATTCAAAATAATTAAATATAATTAATAAAATAATATATATGATATATGCTAAAATCTAGGTAAAACAAATTCTCACAGTAGAATATTATTTTTGGGATTTTAATAATTTGTATTTTGAAAGATAACACAAATGATTGTATTTCATCATTTATCATTTTCTGTTCATGAAAATATTGTAAAACAAAAAAAAATATCAAACCTCTCTCATTTATATTTTCAATACTGAAATACCATATTTTTTCATAAAATTTTTAATAATAAATGTTATTATTGAAGAAAACGCTGTGTGAAATTAGCCATTAGTAATCTGCATCTCTGAAAGATTATAAGGAATTTTAAATTTGTAGCACTTCCGGCCAAGGGGCCGCGGATATCAGGCGGTCGGCGGCGCTATCAGGAAGGGGAAACCGCCAATCTGACCTGCAGGTCGGGCCCCTCCAGCCCTGCCGCTGGTCTTGCATGGTTTGTGAATGGGGAGGCGGCTCATACCGATATGCTGCGGGGGCCCAGACGCCGTGCGGGGCCTAAAGGGATGTTTACTACGTCGTTAGGGCTCGAGTTTAAAGTTGATGCAGAGCATTTTAAAAATGGTGATATGAAACTAAAGGTACGGATGAAATTTATTGATTTCGTATTTTTTTTAAATATTGTATATATAGTTTTTGTTGTTCTTTTACTAACGTTAAATTCAAACTGAATTTTGGTGAATTCTTACTAAATGTGTATCAAAAAATAGTTCGCAATGTACTGTATTATATTTTTGTTATAAGACAATTAAAAGTGTTCAAAAAACATCAGGATTGATATAAATATATTAAATGTTTGAACAGGTTTAATATTAATAATAGATAATACAAATCTATTTGAAAAAATAAATAGAAAAATTCTGTTTTCTAGCATTATGTTAATATATATTTATATAATTAACCTTCATTTTTTTCTCTGGTAAATATATAATTATGAAAGACCCAAGCAGGCTTTGATTTTTTTAGCTAATATGAAAACTAATCAATGTTATCTGTCTTTGAAAGTTTATTCAATATCGCTTTGTATTTTTTTAGGAGAAATTATTTTTTGAAAGTGTTAATTATTTTAAATTATCCAACATATTATATTTTGGCTAGTATACTGCATAGTGTGAGTCTCGAAGGTGAGTATTTCCTTTTTCTATGACGGGTCTCTCGAGAACGGTCTTATCCGGACTTTACCGGATAAAAAAATCAACATAAAAATAGTGCCAGCATTAGGGTAGTAGAATAATCATCAAATTATATTATTATACTAAAAAATCTTAAAATATTATGCGATTAAGCTAAAAATTTTATTTATAATCGATTTTTATTTGTTTATAAATTTAAAATCATTATTTGTATTAGCTGAATCATTTTTATAATGGATATCAATTATTTTAAGAAGAAAATTAAAAAAATATAATAACAATTAATATATCTAAAAATTTAGAAAATAATGTTGCATGGATATACAAATATGTTTCCTTGAAAATATTGTTTAAGCAGTTAATATATATATATGATAATTGTAGAGTTATAATTGCTATAATTGAGAAAATCTCTAGAGAAGAACTATTTAATTTATTTTACATAAAACTGTACAAATTTTGCAAAACAAAAGACAAGTATTTGCTCAAAAATCGTATTTTTTATATATATTTTGAGAATGTATGTTATTCGAGACTGAAATAAAAAGAACTTATTTTGAATACATATTTTACAGTTGACTTGATACAGTTTTTTAATAATAAAACATCAGAATTTCGTTCGTTTTACTAGCTGGAATTGTTCTATAATGCATTTTATTTAAACGATATTATTTAGGAATGAATGTTTCGTGAAAAAATTCAACTGTATAAGTTTTTTTTATTATTCCAGTTATATGTACTAAAATTTTTAGTTTTCTATCAAAAATAGTTGAAATATCTCGAATATTTTCAATGTTTTTACATGTTTATTAAAATACTTGACTTATAGTTTTGTATGTTTTGATATATATTATTGCACAGGTTTTAATTCTATAAATAACTGATGACGAATAGTTTTTTTGTGTTTGTTGTATGTCCATTGTTTTGCTAATGTTTATCGACAATTATATATAAAATTTATAAAGTAAGTTAGAGTAAATTATAAAGTAAGAGAGAATAAACAAATTGGAAGTATATAATAAAATATGTAAGTGGAAGAGCTGAATTTTAATGTCAATAATATTTTAATAGTAGACTTATAGAGTTCATACATTCTAAATATACCTTAACGTTATGAACCTAATATTTGGAAGTTATCAGATATTATATCAGTAATCAATTGAATTTGAAACTTAAAGTAACTTGTCAAAATAGCCATCAACCCCAACACAGTGATAAATCTTATCGATGACTACTGAATTGTGGCTTTAGATTTATACAAACAGAATACCATATGATGACAAACTCATTTTTAATTTTTTTTTTATTTACAATGTACGCAAAAATTAATGACAATTAATTTTGTTTTACTATTATGTCACCAATCAAGAAAATAATTACCATTTTTGTAGCGTAAACACGATCTAATTACATTCAAAATCGTTTTCATCTAATATCTCAAATATAATAAGTGCTATCGTAATGTATAAATAACAACTTTTGAACATTTTTCTGTTCTCATAGTGCTTAGCCACAATCGCTACAATTTACTGGCGTAGTAATGAAGAAAGCGTAGAAGGAGAACGCCCGCAACGTGCTCCAGCTCTGGAAAGCCGAGAGAGTGCTGCTCAGGCGGAAGAAGAATCGCGAGCTGATAGGGCGCAAGGTGATAACCAAACAAATTCACTTTTCACTAATAGCAATTAATTATAAATAATAATACATGGTCAAAAAAAACTCGGCAAACTGATAACTGTGCAATAATCTAAAAGATTGATTGAATAATTTTTGCCTATTACATACCAATATTACACACTTAATAAAAATAAATTTCAAAATTTATGGACTCATTGACATCAACATAAATATAGATATTGGTCTTATCCACTTTATCTATGCTCATATAAATGATTTATTTATGAATATTAGATTTTCTAAAAATACTTTTTGTTTGCTTTAACTAATTCATGTTTTTTTCTTGTTAACACTTTTCTTGCAGACTAAACTCATCAAATTATTTACGTATTGGGCATCAAGTCATGTATATTAAATGTGAAAATTATTATAGTTTAGCTTTTTACAAATCGTGCAAAAAGACTCTGGTCTGGAAACTCATATTGCCATTGATACATTTAGATTCTTGTTTTTATATTTGCAGGAATAAATACAGACTACTTAACTGTATTTTGCAAATAATGTCTTTTTATGGACCAAAAAGAGACAACTAAGTATTAAATCATGAAATAAATATATGTAATATGTTTTTTTATATGTTATCTGTAATATGTTACAATGTAATAATTATATATATTTTAAATCAACACTGATTTCAACTGATTTTAAAATTAATAGAGATTCAACTCAGTTGAAAATGTAATAGATGAAACTGGCTTTGAAATTTTTTTAAATCATATTTGTAGAAAAATGCATAACATTTTTAATCTCTTATTGTTTACATATAATAGCTTTTCACTAATGATTAGCAGTTAAGAAAATTATTTATGTTATACGTTCATATGTGCTAAAAAGTATATTATTTTATTTTAAGACTCAGTAAATAACATGACACGGAATAAAATACATGATATTCAAATAACTCACGAGTGTATAAAGTATGTTAGTAAAACCTCAACGAACAGTGTTGAATTTCAAACATCTATAGTTATTTGTTTAGTTGTCTTTGAGTTTAGGTAAAATACCCTATAGCGTGTCTTCAAAATGCTAAACGATATATTTTACGAATTTACTTTGACAGAACATGAAAGAAAATAAAGCTTTATCTATGATAGTCAGATTTCAGATTGCAATATAGGTAATGTTGAAGTCACCAATTTGCTTAACTCTTTGTCATATCGTGCATTCGAGGATGCTTTAAACTTTTGGACATGGCAACTTTTAAATATTTGAGAATACAGCATTTTATGACTTGCAACTGGCTTGCACTCTTTGTTAAAGTATTGTTTATATATCTTAAAAAACTTGAACATTGGAGATATTTCTGGAATACTTAAGTCAAAAATAAATTTATTATAACAGTATATCGTTGTCAACAACAAAATATCTCTCATGTAGACAAGATAAATAAAAAAAAATCTTACGTGTATATATTTTTGCATCTAAAACCAGAAAGCGTATTTTCAGTATTTTAAAAAACAAATCCTTATACAAAAATGTATTTTTACTTTCTCATGAACAATTACATATTTGACACGTGAGAGTAATTTTTCCATTGACAACAATATTCAATTTATTCGGGAATAAAATATAGAATGTTTTACATTTAATTTTAATAAGGTGTAATATTTTTAAAACTACTATCTTTTTGTAACAATATGGTTATATATTCAAATATAATATAATTTTAAATGGTACTCGTATCATTATTCTAATAGAAATATTATTATCATCATTACCACCATTATTATCGTAGCAAATATCAGTATCTTAACAGTCATCATAGCCATCAACAGCGTAACTAAAAATAACCTTCACATCACAAATACCACTATCATCATTAATATTTTTGTCATTGTCAAGTTAACAATGGATTAAGTTATAAACATTGTTATAGTTTTATTTATTTATTATAAACGACTTAAAATAAATATTTTCATTGTTGTATCAAGTATGTACGAGTATTTCTAGTTATAGTTTCTAACAGCCTAAAAACATTATTATTTATAAATTTGCGTGCTCTCAAAGAAAACCACCTCTTTAAAGCTTACTGTGCGGGTTGAATTCTATGCCCCAAATTTGGTCAAACATTGCAGATAAACTGATGTCTTCATTTGATAATGGCCAAATGACCGTTTGACCTCAAATTTCTGCAGACAAACATTCAACAGTGAATTTTATATATGTCTATGGAAATGAGTTTTCTTATCAACATATCAATCATAAATTATAACTCTAGACTTTTATTTCATACATTCTTGCTCAGACAGAATTTTCTCGCTGAGTGAAGGTTAAAGTATTGGGTTAAATATATTTTTTCTACTGTTAGGTCTGCTTATAATATTTATTCACCGAATATACATAATAAAATATTGAACATCTATATTATTCTATACTCTTTATCTCATATTATTGCTAAAATTATGATATAATTTATTTCTATTTCGTTCAAAATTTTTTACTGAAAAATACAGTAAAAACATATGCTTTGACATAATGTTTAAATTAGGATCGCATTCATTTTTTTGTAATGTGACTTTTTAAGAACTGTGTTCTTATTTCAACCAATAAAAATAGTAAATGACCTTTCTATATTATTAAAAAAATAATGAATAATTGGCGTTTTTCTACAACTTCATCTGTAAGTAAATCATATTAGATTTAAACATTTAATCATTTTATCTAACGCCTTCATTTAATGTCTATTCTACAATTTGTCAAAGAGGAATTGTTCAAGTTGGACCCCTTTTTCTTTAATTTATGTAGCTTAAAGGTAGGCATGTTTCAGCAAAACCTTCCCTGAGAATCTTACCCAGAGCCTTTGCGGTCAACCCTTTACTCGCGCTAGCTGATTAATGCCGCGGTCGATCCGAACCCATACGCTATCATAAATTGGCATTAAAATTATGCATTAGCTCGATGAGGCTATTATTTATCGATTGGGTTACGTAGGAATTTATTCCAATGGCAATTTCACGCCGTGGTCGGCTACCACAATTGGCGACATCTATTATTGGATTTTCACAGCCCCGTAAAACGATACAATGTAATCTTTTGGGACCGCGTTAATATAACCGGTGATAAATAAAGTATTTACGATTGGCAATAAACACTCAACACTTTATGCAATGTGTATTAGTTTTATGCCAATTTCATATAGGCTTACATTGAAAACCATTATTTAATCGAACGTGAAGCCCATGTTTGTATAGCCTGTAAAAAACTCCACAATAGCTATATATGAAAAATATTTGATTTAATTTAATTAAGTTTATCAGTTATTCGCATATAACCAATAACTTAAACATTAAGCTAAAAATATTAAACAAAGTATCACAACTAAAAATTATTTGTTATTGAATTATGTATCTTTCATCTGTGTGTATAAATTCATGAAAACCCGAAAAATAATTATAATTTGTTAATTTTTTTTGCTTTTTTAGGTTTTATTAAAATATCGTTGAGTCGCTGATTCAGTCATCTTGAACAGTATACAAATATTTTTAGCGTATTCCCAAATAACACTTAATAGTGAATTAGCTGCTTTAATCCAGGGATCGAAAACCTTTTACAAACCACGCGCCATTTTTCTCATATACGAATTCAGATGCACCATACACCACAACTACATTTTCTACTTTATTACTTTCATGGTTGGAGTTAATAACGATAATGTAGTAATATTAAAGGCACAAAAACGCAATTTGTGATTTGAATGTAAAGCAACTGACTAATGACAAATATAATAAACAATCATTTTCTCTATATTTCAAAATATTTTTCTAATATAGTGGTCTACATAAAAATTATCACTCTGGATAAATAAGTTGACATTGTATTCGCATTGTACACAAAAATTAGCAGGTTCTAATCATGTGGCTAGTTACAAAAGCGTTTCAAATACGAGTATGCATTTATAATATTTATAATTGCAGCCATTATGATCCAAATGGTTAAGGTAATAGTAGTTGATGGGTATTTTTATTTCTATTTTTATTATACTATTTTTACTCTGAAGATCATATATTTGGTAGCTTATATGGAAGATAAAGCAATAATTGATGTAAATATATCGGTAAAATTAATGTATATTAAAAAAAACATTTCTATATGTTATTCAAATATATTTATTTTAGAAACGAACATAAATTTAATAATAATAACATTCAAGGCAAAGCTACTATTTTAATCACAATCTCATCAATTTGTAATAAACAATTTTATTTTATGAAATTCATAATTGAATAATTATAACTACTATATTCGTCAACTCATTGATTTTAAAAAAAAGTTGAAAAACAAACACTGAACTCAAACAAATTTAGTTTTTTTTTATTGCAAGTGCTTTCATATCAACGTGATATTCTAACAAATATTTTTTCTGTGATTATGGAAAAAAGTCAAATTATAGATAGTTCAAACAATTTATCACTTAATAATACCATCTTTTCAGAAAGGTAGCGAACCGTTTAATACAAAAGGCAAAAAAACGTTGAATATGAATAACTATCAAGATGGGAACGGTGATAAGAAAACTTTATTTTGGAACATTATTTCGAATGTCCTGACAGCATGGAAATCGTTATGTATAAATTTGCATATCCCCAATGGGGAAGAAAACGACTCAATAAATATACTCTTAAACCCTCTAGCCTAGCTAAACCCAATGACTATCGAGTCCCTGAAGTCACCTATCTAGGACGGGTTTTCTCCGTTATCCTGCCTGTCAAAGACAAGTTTTTAGCCGCAGCTGTTTATGTCATTACATATTCAGTGAAACTATTTATGAAAGCAATTTTTGAGACGTAAATTGCCATTAAGTCCATTCAACCGATAATATACTCATGATAAATTCACAAAATAAAACTGCTCTTTTCCACAATTTTTACAATGTACGATCAAAAAAATCAATGCTACAGTAATATATTTAAATTGATAAACATAGTAATCAAAACAATTGTTTTTATCATCTGAATGATTTTTAAGACTCAAATATAAAATTATTTTATTGTTAACATGATAACACAAACGAGTTTTAAATGATACAATATATTAAAATAAGTTTTAGTTAGTATCATGATTCAAAAAATCTTTTTATTATGATTAGCCACATTAACAACTAGAAAACTTGAATCGACTAAACTTTGCTGTCTGCCGGATTTCACGACTTACTGTCAATTAAATCATTATAAAAAATTTAAATGAATATATATTGAATGTGAAAAAAATCTTTTTCGCTAAATGGTGGTAATCAAGAATTTGTCATTAGTATCTGACATTTGTAGCTGAGCATTTATTCGAATTAATTATAAGGTATAAAATGTATGGGAATTAAATTCAGACTTTACTTTAATTATAAACATAGTTACAATGTGTTATATCTACGATGATATTTTTAATTGAGAATTACATGTACATTGGATTTAAAGTTGTCCACTTTTTTAATAATTAATTTGCAATAGTCGAAACTACTTCACTAAATTATTTGTATTGAAATACCTGAAGTACCAATTTGTTTATTTTTATATATGTGTTCTTTCTAAATTATTAAAATAAATATTCGTAGGAAAAATATTATTCTACAAATCAAATATAACGGCAAAATTTTGGTAAATTTATTACTTCTATATAAAACTAAACATAGTAAAAGAACT
>JAPMAE010004494.1:3586-14109 GCA_036584705.1 Rhyacophila sp. 25_7
ATAATATTGTGGATTTAGATATAGGGAGTAGTTGATGCTGTGTTTTGTCAGTACTCGAAGCTTACGTGCGGATTTCACGGTGATTTACCTTTTTATTTATTATAAAACAAATGCCATAATACAGAATGGCTATAAATATACTGTTTACGAACGGTTTATTATACATATATACTGAAGTAATATACAGCAATATTACTATCCTATGTTGTGGTATGATGTAAATTAATTTACTCTGTTTACTAGCAGTGTATCTATGACTTCTCGGTAAGGAGTAAAATATAATTGTAGAACTCTACTAAATATACATTTTGCTTCATTTCACATATTTACTGCAATGCTATAATGAACTGGTAAATTTCACGTTTTTATTTTCTATAATACCTTAAAAATACCTATATTAATATATATAGATTATAAATACTTTTTATATGCGTTTAAAGTGGCAGTTAAGCAAATAATTTGTTCGTCAAATAAACGAACTTAATTTTTATTTTCAATTATCAGCGTAAATAACGATAAAATTATATAAAAAAAAAAAACCTTTAACAAAGAGTAAATCTCTACATGGAAAGTAAAATACGCTATGTCAATTTTTGGAAAAATGAGATATCGACATAGTGTAGTATATATTGGAACTCGTTTTCTAGTGATATACTCAATTATGTTGTAATCCAACTTGAAAATAATATACATAACGAAATATTACAATATGTTATTAAAAAAATTTTAAACAGCCATAGTGAAAATGTGCCATATTTGACATAGTATAGTATTCTTCGCTGGTACAGATGTATAATCAGGAAGTATAATGTGGTAAAATAATTGATAACTAATTTCTGCGTATCAAGTGGGGTTGCAGGTTAAAATCCCGTAGCTGGTCACAAAATTTTACAAATGCTTATTTATTTATGTTTGTAGCCAGGGCATGTATTCGAAATGGTTGATCTAGTGATAAAAAAACTATTACTCGTACCTAACTGTCAACTCTCAATAAAATCTTATTTTTCTTCTTAAACTATATCACGCCCCTTAGATGGAGCATATGGATACCACATTTTGCCTCCATGAGTCGCTTACCAGTCCTCTTGCATCTTCCCATGTCACACCAGCGTCCCGTAACTCCACCGAATACATTTTGTATATGATATTCATCGGCCTCGTGAGACGACGGAATTCGATTGGCTTGAAAAAAGGCATATCCGTTTGGGATACACTTCAGGCATTCTCAGCATACAGCCAAGCCAACTCCAATTCAACAAGCTTTGTCTTCCCTTTAGCTTCGTCTTTTGTTCCCTAATCACCTCATTTTGCATGTATTCATACCACCGCACTCCCAAACATCTGTTTTCAAAGCTTATTAAACGGTTATTTTGAGTCTTTGTAAGGTACCATGATTCGCTACTATACAGCAGCATCATCAGTATGCAAGCATTGAAAAGGTGGCATTTGGTTTTAACCGATTATAGCTCTACAGCAGAAAATCTTCACATTGTGAAATTTCAATATACTCAATCTTGGAGCAGATTTGGAAAAACAAAAAAAAATATTATCCCTGATTGAGTCTTTTATTGGAAGTATTAAATATCGAGTTATACTATTTGTTTAATTAATTATGGATGTGATTTAATGAAGGTAGTTTATCTAATAATTCAAAAAGATAATTGTTTAGTTTCGTTTATATTCTTGATATAAAGCATTTGTAAAAAATATGCGGTATAAATGTATATGTTTGTCGTTGTGTGTATGCTAAGAGTTTATTCATTGAGGCAAACGATGTCGTTGTAAAGGTATAACAAACTCGTTTGAGTTGGCACGTGACCTGTCAAACCCGATCGTTGTTTCATTCCGTTCTTTGAATGTTATCACGGCAAGTAAAAACTACTCGGAACACAAATCCGCAGAATCAATAGCTTATTTTGACATATGAATTTGGTACAAAGGAATCAATACTACAAAAATATATGTGATTCAAAACACGTCAGTTGGAAAAATCAAACGTTCATAAAGTCATAATTTAAGGCCTTGAGCGATAAATATGTTATTGGATGTAAGTTACTTGAATATTATTCTTTGAATATTGTAATAACTGCCAATAAAATATGTCAACTGATTTATTTAAAGTATGAAGAAATATACAAAATCATTGTGAAAATACTTGAGCTACAATATATGTGTGTTTTAATAAAAAGAAGGTGGGAGGTAAAAGAATGATGTCGCGACGAAAGAGAAGCGAATTATGAAATAATTTTCAAAATAATATAACAAAACTTACTTCTATTTTAAAAACTTTTCTCTACATCAGAATTAAATTTTGAGTACAATTCATCACGAAAGCTCTTGAAGCAGAAGGTGGTGTCAGTTTTAAGGGTACTAATAAAGTATTAAGGTGTTATAAGCTATATTTTTTTAAGTTTCCATAAAACTAAGTAGTTTAGAGATAGACCGAAAGTTTGGTGTGATATAGAATTATGAATAAATTCAGTATGCATTAAGTACAATACAGATTTCTGTTTCCAGAAGCTCCTGAATATTGTTCATATCATGATTTGATTATTCAAAAGTCAAGGATTTACGCACGAATATGTTATCGGAATCTCAAAATATGGTTACGAATATCATATTATATCATTATCATAGTAAAACCGTTTAATGATTTTTTATTTATTTTCTGAACGGAAATGCTTAAAAATATATAATACAATTTTTGTATGAGTAAATTTTTTTATGTTCTTTAATAAATAAAAGAAATTAAAATCTGTATGTAATAAAAAATGCTTAATTCAAATTTTTCTTGCTATCAACGTAATGCAATTCCACTTTTACTGCTGTGAAATCTGCAAATATAATTTTGTTTTGAAAAAAGGCCATAAAAATATAATTACAAAATTATACAGCACTTGAAAGCAAAACGTTATATTCTGCTTTCATTACGACTAAAATTCTGATTGCGATACGCTGCATAATGCAACCTGCATGAGCCGAAACTCCTGACTCGAAACACGAACTGTGAACTAACTATGCCGGTAGTTGTATTATTAATTAGTGCTGCAGTTCAAAATCATGTAATTCTCTGATATGATAATAATATTTAATGGTGAGACTACAATGCGGGAAATCCATTTACCTAACTATTTACAAAGTGTCAACAAAAGTTTCCATTTGACAATTATTATAACTTTAGTTATGTACAACTTACACATTACGAATAGAAATAGAATTGATATCAGATATTTTTTTTTTAAATTTTAGAATAAACTTTTAAATTACGAACTATTTTGCGTAACTAATGTATTGCCGGAACATACTTAATAAGTTCATTGAAGTACAAACTTTTTCACCGCATTCATTATTTAAATCATAATAATCATTAGAGTAAACAGATTCAAAACATAAATAAATTATATTTAAAATTAATTAATTGATATTTGTTGCGTGAGGAGCGAGGCAATTTCTGATAACGTCGTTCATAAATACTCGTAATTTCAAAATCAACGTATGCTTTAACTTTATTTTTTATGGAATACGTATTGCAATGATATTAAAATATATTTTGACAATAAAATATCCAGATGGATCTACAGAACTGTGTCGTAATTTATGATTTGAATCGGCCTAGTGTTCAATTTTAGACTTGCTTCGTTTTTTATAAGATTTTGATGTATGTATTTAAATGTATTTTAGTTATATATTATCATTTTATACGTGTAAGTAAAATTCGTAAAAACTAAATAAAGAGATGAGGTTATAATAGTTTTGAAAATGTGTCAGCTTTTTACCAGTGTATGTACCATTAACAATAATAATTAAAATGACTGTTTTATTTTAGTTAGTCGCCCTCGTTAGCCTCTCGGATAACGCATACGCCTATCAGGGGGGGAGGTCACGGGTTCAAGGCCCGTGCTGGTTGATTTTTTTTCATTTGTATTGTAGCCAGGACACAAACCCGAATAGTTGAGCACAATTATTAATCGTAAAAGAAAACTGTCAAAACAATCTTCACATTTCGGAGATCCATATTTTTTGTTTAGGAGCAGATATGGTTAAAAGAAAGTTTTATTTGCATGCGTCTTCTATCTTAGACCAACAGAGATACTTAGTATAACCATTTTTTCATAGTTCCGTTTTACTGCAAATACATACATATTTTTGGCTTGTTTCAAATTTTGTGGTTGTCGTTAGTGGATGCCTTTGATATGATTTGCATAATAATATCACTTTCCACATACCAAGAAATTCGCATGAGCTTCTTGCCTACATTACGTAAGACTTTCTACTGTCTATACAGTTTTTGTTTCAGTTGCCACTTGATAAACAAAACAGGTTAAATTTATCTAATTTTTCTATAAAAAAATTCATTATATTTCAAAAGTTTTCAACAGACTTGTATATCCACTATTTATTGAAGCGAGTTAACACTTAAATTCAAATACTCCTTTTATAATTTAAATATTTTTTTGTTATATCTTGATAAACATTATTGTATTTATATTACAAGTGAAAGTGTTTTAATTGTTTCTTTAGTAGTTAAAATAAATTTATTAAATCGTTTTATAATATTTTCAATTATTTAAAAAAAGAATTAAACTGTAAGCATGACATCTTCATAAAATAGTGTTAATTATATGAACAATTTATATCGTATTCCCTCGGACAGTATTATTTATACACTATTTCAATTTCAAATGTCTATTTTTGCAAAGATAGGACTCGAATATTGAAAATAAACCAAGTATTAGTTATGTATTCACAATATTCCCGACGGTTAGTCAGAGGTTTGAAACAGCTGCTTTTATTAACAAATTCGTGTCACGATACGTGATCAGTAATTCATACAAAAAATCGATTACTTTGCAATATATATTCAATGACAGTGCATATTAAAATATTTAAAACTGAGCTTAACAAATTAGTATTGATTACTGAAAGTATTTAAAGCATTCTTAATATTTAAATTTAGTACTTACTAACATGGAAAAATATTTACTTTTATATAAAATTAATAGATCAATTTTAAAATAAATAATACTGCTATACACGCGCACATCAATTTGAATAATATATAACTCACATTAGAATTTCTTTTATAAAATGAAGCACATAAATTTGTAAAATATGAATATTATTGTAATAAAAAATGTGTAGACAGACAAAACCAGTCTTAATTTTTTTTAAATACAATATCTTGTCAAAATAACAATATACAATTGTGTAATTAATTTAGTATAATATTTTTTACGAAGGATTGATAAGTACTTTATTTTATCATATTTTTCTTATTTTATATTCTCCAGATTCAGATATGAGAATATATTGATAGCAAATATTATTGAATTTTTCTTTTGTGAAAATATGCAAGAAAGCTCGCGAAGTGAAATTCAAAGAGGTATGTACAATAATAATTATTGATAAATAATATGTCACAACACAACAAAAAATGATGTGATAATTGATTTCAGTTAACAAGGTAGTAGTTTAAAAAGATTTTAAAAGCATCGAAAACATCGAATATTACAAACATCGTTATAGTATTTGACTGTTGGGTCAAAGAAATGAAGTTACAATCTTAATATGCATTTTTAATTTATATTTTTACAAAATTTATAATAATATTTATACTGAGTGAGTTTGTTTATCATTTATTTCTTTTGTTATTTGAGCCCAGAAGGGAATTTGCGTTGAATAATATGTATATTATAAGTGAATTTTCTTATGATGTATTATTTATCAAGATAATATTAAATATTACATTTGTAAAGGTAAAAACTAATCTACGTGAACTAATTTACGTAAATTATAGCCAGTTGTGTGTTATTTTTTAAAACCAGTGTAGAAATTATTAAACCTTTCTGACTCGATATATGATATATTCATATAATGATACACAGCATGAACATTAAATTAATTTGATGTGAATCGTCAATTTATCATATGAAGTGGGATATAAGTTCATAAAGCTCTAAAATACACCAAATAATATTTATATGTTGCGCCACTTTAGGGTCGTTAATTAATTAGCAGCCACTTTGCCCTATGTAAAACGGTGTTGGTAAAAAGATTCAATAATTCAACCCTGCAGTGACCGCAGATTTGGTCGGTAGGAACTGCTGGATATCAGAGATTTCAAAGCTGTGGCTAATTTATATAAAACTTGAAAGCTTTTACAATAATAACCTTAAAATGTTTTTTGCTATAAATGGAATGCACATGTATATATTTCAGTTTAAAATATATATCGTGTATGGTTAATGAGTCTTATTAAAATGCATATACATTTTTTAAATGCAATTACATTATAACAAGTTAATACATATAATATTACTATAATATAAGCATTTATTAAGAGAATAAAAAAAAATATTTAAATCTAAAATATATTATTTATTGTACACCATATATAACGGTATTCTTGTAATATACAAATAAAAAATATTTATTGTGTCATATTTAAAAATTTCCATTCTTACTTGGCTTAATTTTAGCAAAGATTTTATTTAAATATTTGATTTATAATGGCAAAACACGACAAATTTTACATGTAATCTCTAATATTACATATTTGTCGAGAACTGTAATCTATTGAAATGACTACCATATATAATATGATTACATCCATATTTTTATTTTACTTCGAATTAGAATTTGTTTATAATAAAAATAGGAGAAATTATATATTTAATATTATAAACCAGTAGAAATACATATTTTGTAACACCAAAATCAGCAGCTATCTGGAAAAATGTGCCATGAAAAAATGTTCAATGGACTTTATTCACCGAGCTTTATAGCACTTTTAGAATCTTATGCGCGCACAGAAATTCCTCTTTTTTGAAAAGATATTAAATTTCGAAATAATATTCATCGTATATTAGAATGATAATTTAGCATTAATTCAGTGACTAAATAATTATTTAAACATAGTATTGAAAAGCTGATCAAGAGATCAATAAATATCATTACTAAAATGTTGAACAATATATACTCATGTATATATATTTAATGGAAAATTATTATTTATTATACTTAATACAAAACAGATAATTGTTTAAATCATATTTTAATCCATAATACGAGTATCTAAGGCAGGTTTACCCGCTCAAGAATATGCACCGTAATACAATACTTGACAGTCCGAGGGCCAGCGGTTTCCGGCCGAGCCGCATAGTTGTGGCGCCGTACACCAGCGGTTTTCCGGTTCACGGTATATTGTTGCCCGGTGAAAATCGCTCGCGGCAACCCAACCGGAGGGGTCATGCACCACTTTGCACGCCCTGTGCCGGTATGCTCGTGTTACTGGCTGCTACAGGGTTAATCTCGATACTTATGTATATTATTATGTTTCGTAGACAGAATGGTGTAGAATATGTAAATGTATATTCACGATTAACTGAAAATAAATAAATTGTATTATATGATCATTATTAATCTATAGAAATTATTTGAGTTAAATTTTCTTAAATTACATAGTTAAACAGATTCTATTTTTTTTAAATTCAAAAAAACTACCCAATGAAATCATGTGTATATATTCGTACATACATCTTTGCGACCCAACGACTGCAGTGTATCTTGATTAAAATCTTCAAAGCATTTTCTTAGGGCGACATTTCCTGTATTGTAGTTTTGTTTTATTTTGCTTTGGAACGAAAATAAAAAAGACAAAAATCGATTTTCATATCTCTTCACTTCTATTCAATGTGTTATAGTGTAAGGAAAATGATATTTTTAAATGATAATAAAAATATTTCAAGTAACAGAAACAGTTTTTATTTTGTATTATACTTTGTATCAGATTCAGTATGAACAACTGTGTTATTATTTAAAAAAATGGATTAAAGTATTTTAGGAGCATTTTATTTTTTAATACCTGCATGTTCATTTCATGGTTGTCCATCAAGCTTTAAGATTCACTCAAATGTATACAGTTTTGTGGTGATGGTGCATAAATTTGTGCAGAGACTCAAAGAACTCCATGACCATAAATTCTACAGTAAAATCATTTTGATGTTACTTATATATTATGTTATACCAGACTCTCTATTGATTCTTGTTTCGTTTTATATATTAAATCGATAGGTAAGAGGTAAATAAATGAATAAATAGAGTATTGAATAAATTTAATTTTCTTTGAATGTCTAGTTTGCATATATAACAGTGTTGTGAAGGTTATATCAAAATAAAATAGTTTTAATACGTCGTAATTAGTCTCATTCGTTTAAGTATAGTGAATAAGTAAAGTCTTAAAATATTTTTAACACTGATAAATCATCAAAAAATGTTTAGTAATTTTTTTTTTTTCCATTTTATTGACAAATTATAACATATCTTACGAAAAGTATTTCATCGTATTGAAGTGCGAGTATCGGCATAATGATTATTCTAAAGATGTCTCAGCTAATGTGTACACATTGTCATCGTACAGCATATTGTAAAAATAATTATTACTTACAATGTATTTGGAATTACTTAGATATGACATATTGCCATTCACATTAAAAAAATATGTTGAAGACACAATTATTTGAAGTACGTATTTCAAATTTACTGATTTTTTAATAATAATCACAAAAAAATATTAATTTAAATATATATGTTGAAAGACCCCATGCAAATATTTATTTATGTATTATATTCAGTTGTACGCCTTCAATAATTATTGTATTTAATCTTATAATATAACGTAACACTATTTTTATGTTATTTCAACGCATAATAATACGATTACTAAAAAAAGCAAGTGAAAGTTTCTTTCAAAAATATAAATATAGTACATTTGAATCTACTTGAATCTCCACAAAGTGTCATTGAATTTTTTTATGAAAATTAAACATAATGATATTTAAATCTGAACTTGTATCGCTCTCGTTAAATACAAAGTAAACACAATATTGCATTTATTTGTCTACACGAAGGCATAGATTCAAAATCCGAACCGAAGTTTTACTTGAGTGGCAGGATTTAAACTGTAATATATTCAAAAATGGTTTATTCTTCCATAGGTGATAGTACATTTATCTCAACTCAATTAGGCGTTAGTGAATCTACCATTCGAATGTATTTTATTAAATTACTTTTACAAGATAATGTATGTATACTAAGTATATCTTGTCGTCCTCGTTAGGTTAGTGGATATTGAATACGCCTAACAAGCGGGAATCATAGGTTCAAGGGCCGTGCTTGTTGCAAAATTTTCAAAT
This sequence comes from Rhyacophila sp. 25_7, assembly GCA_036584705.1. Lineage (NCBI taxonomy): Eukaryota > Metazoa > Arthropoda > Insecta > Trichoptera > Rhyacophilidae > Rhyacophila > Rhyacophila sp. 25_7. The sequence continues at coordinate 12,781 of JAPMAE010004494.1, forward strand.
ATTTATTCATTTGTATTGTAGCCAGAACACGGATCCGAAATGGTTGAGCTATTACTTGATAATTATTACTCGTAAGAAAAACTGTCAAAACAATTTTTATATTGTGGAGATCCATATGTTTTGTTGCGGAGCGGATATGGATAAAAAAGAAAAATAAATATATCTAAAGGCTGGATAATCTAAAGTGAAGATTGTATCAATTTATCACAGGACATATAGTTTATGTTGTGATGCTTTATAAGAATCGTAAGTTTGTAGATAAGCCAAATTTCATATTTCAGACACGACTGACAGAGCAGAGTGTTGACGACACTCATTGGGATTGTTTGCTATCGAAGCTATTAGCCAAGTTCCACTCTCACACTGATCTTATCGAGCAGCAAAGTATGATATCTACAAATGCCTGTTTAAGATTTTTTGAAAATACGTTTTTGAATAATTTTGTACAGATTCCCAATTAGATTTGTTGAGGGTTCTGGTACACAGGATGTACTAGGTATCTCATACCGTTAAGGAGTAGTACGAGTGTTTAAGGTGTGATCAATCTATGTCTTTGCAATAATGTGCATGTTTATGCCATTCCGTGCAGCTCCGCTTCGGGAATGGTTAAGCATACACATGAGAAAAAATAAATAAGTTTTTCACAAATTTCAAATATGTGGCCGCGCATAATTGTGCCTATAAGTACTGGTGGATTTACAGTAAGTATTTACAAATTTAACTTCAGGCTAATAAGTACAATCTCGTTAATTGTTTCGAATATCTAAAGAGAAAACTTAATGGATTTGTAGAAATTTGTATACTATCAACACTTAAAGCGTCAGTAATAATATTTAGCTCGTATTGAAATCAGTTGTGTAAATACTTTACATGCGTTAAACATCAATTATACAATGAAACTATGACTAGATTTGATTCATTCTGTACCTTCCTAATGGTATGCCATAGGTGATTGGAAATTCAAAACGCCATGCAGAGCTGATTTCAGGTTTGTTTTCCACAAGGTGATTGTATTACTTGACATCTTTCCAATATTCAGTTACAATCATCAAATTTTCTGAGAGAGTTTGGATGGAGCTTTAATACATCTATATTTAGAATAAATATCCATTGTTGTTGATTTCGTAATAATTATTACAAACAAATAAAAACTTTTTGTAGGTATCGTAAAATTATATAATAAAATTTTAATATCATATAATACACGAGAAATCGAGAACAACAGTTTTTTTCATTCCAAAGTCTAGAACTAACCTGCCAGTAGTTGTACCAACGCGGAAGGCAATGACTGTGTTCAATATAATTGTCTCGGCTATCGATATCCTCCAC
>JAPMAE010004505.1:2714-14097 GCA_036584705.1 Rhyacophila sp. 25_7
TTTAGAGATCGAATGATCAAATCGCTGAAACATAAAGGAAGTGATTAGTATTTTGCAGATCGACGAAAAATATTACGTTCATACTCTATTTACAAAATGAGTTTTCGTTACGCTTTATATTTTATCAATTTAAAAGAAAGTTGTAGAAGAATTGTTGATGACACTTGTATATCCAATTATAACCGTGAAACTTGTATATTTTTAAGATTATACGCGGGAGTTTTAACTTGAAAGTATTTATACATTTGTCAATGAGATATATCATTTTTGTCTCACACATATACTACTTTGTAAATCAATATATAATATCGATTAAAAATATATATAATATTCATGGAGAGCGAGAGCTAAAAGAACGAAATATTCTTATATTGAAAGCTTATATTCTTAGATGGAGGGAGAGAACAATATGTGTATGGATTAAACGATTCTTTGCCAGACAAATATTCGAAATTATTTTAGTCATCATACACATTTAGTTGAAAATGACAAGTGTTTCTTAACCGTTTAAGTGCCAGAACCAAGCTAACTCGCACGACTTAAAACGTACTTTTCTAGACAAATTTGAATATTTCGCATGATTTAAATATGAAAACATAAATATATGACTATATTATGGTTATTAAAACGAAATAATGACAAAGAAACCTTCAAGATATTTTTAAAAGAATATAAGATTACATTTTTGGTTAAACACTCACACTCGCCGGTTGTGACATTATTTCTGGAACAGAAAAGGTTAAAACATAATATAATACTAAGAACTACATAAGAAAATCATAAACTTTCGTCGTTTAAATATAAATAGATGTTTAACCATTTTTTTTAGCAATATAATTTTAAGTTGAAAATGCCATAACGATAAAACTTTGATTATAATATACCTAATTTAAGAAACAAATGTGATTAAACTTTATTATCATTTTAATTGTGAACATTAAAATATAATTGAAAAATGATACTTTTATAATTTATTTATTATTTTCTACAGATATGGCCTACATAACTTAGATATCTTCGATATTGTACTTTTTTATATTAATATGACGTTTCATGGTATCTTCAGTGCTGCTCTTTTTAAATAAATTTGTATTGTTTTAAAAATATTTTATTGCGCATAGAAAGCAATTCAGATTTATTTCAACACTAATATTTCACATCCATGTTATTTTATTTTACTGATATTCTTTGATTGAGAAAAGCTTTTTCTAACCATATTGATTCTTGATTTTGCACGAATAATGCGAACAAAACCAGACTACTGTAAAAACTGGTCAGAAAAATTCAGGTAAAGTAGCCAACAGCTTTTCGGTCACGATCAATGGCGAAATGTAGTGCACGGTACATTTAGTTTTATCACTGCCATAATTAATTTGAAGAAAATGGATTTTCAGTGGAAAATACGTGTGTAGTCAATTATATCTACGCTTGAAAACCCATCAATTTGTTACAATATTCTTCAAATTAACATGGTCGATGCAGTAACAAAGCATTGCGGAATATGTACTTGTCTTACCATGCTTGGTGTATTCCCTAATGTCGCAAGCTGTTCTATATGGAAAATTTCTCTTGATGAATTCGCTTTATAGTATTCATGTTACAAAAATAATGTGAGATCATCGAACTATATCGACGACCCATACGTATTTTGTTGGTAAGAGGTGTACTTTTAGGAAAACACATAACAAACCGAATTTATTACTAGTACCTTTTGATAATTTCTTTTGTTCAATGTTAAACCGTGCGCATCAATTAACCATACTCATGCTCATACATCAGATTATAAAAATTTGGTAAATTTTATTACATTCATCCGTTCAAGTACTCGAACATACATATTGTGTAATATAAATTGAATTATATAATAAAACAAAGTTATAGCCGAAGTATGTACTATATTTTGTAAGCGCGTCAAAAAATAATTAAAATATGTACTTAAACTTTTTTTTTCAAAACACCTAATTAATTTATTATGCTTGAGCAATCATTTTTTAAATTAATTATTAGTATTTTGTTGTTTTCTCTTACTTAAAACATGTATATATATCAAAAATTTTCGCAGTCGTGGTAAATTATATTTCATGATTGTTGCCATCTACTTTTATAAAATACGAGTATATTATATTATGTATAATCAAGAGATATTTTTACATTGAATTTATTGTTTTGGATTACTAATAAATTGTTGGAGCTATTTTTATTGAAAAAAATATTCTTGAATAAAACATAAATAACATTTTACTAAAATCATTTATTTAATTGATAATAATTTTATGGTTTATTGATTTATTCGTTCACGATAATTGATGAACAAGATTAGAAATTAATTTCATTTGCAAACTCATCGATTGATTAATGATGTAACGCTTGATATAAATCCGTAATTTCCGTGATCAAAAAATTTCCTTACATAAAACTTAGATTTAGCTAAAATATTTAGAAACATCGCTGTGGAAAGAAAGTAAAAAAAATTTCACGAGAGACTTTATTAAACCATTATTTGACATAGTCACCACAACTATTAACCAGAAGTATACGAGTATATGGAGAGTAGGGCACCTACAATATTATCATGAATAAATGAGTTTCATAAACTAAACATGTTTTCCGCATAATAACAGCAGCTCATTTACAAAGGAATACTAACATTAAGCCTGATGATTTTTTTTTTGTGGAAAAATAATGAAAATGCATCCACTGTGTTAGTAATGATAGATCCATATACCGCCGATCACTAAGTGACCTATTTAAAATTTAGAGATATCTGCGTAACTCTTAAGGTTTTTTTTAATTAATAATTTATTTGTTACTTTTTTATAAATTATATCTTCGATTTAATATCAATTCGTAAAAGTATACGACTTTGTTTGGAATCACTAAGTTTCAATATTTTTTTCATTATCGTAATGTAGCGTAATAGTTTATCGACGCGATGCAGAACCATGCACCAATAAGTTATGTACTCTTAATTTAGAATACGTTATGGTATTAATTCATGAAGATGTTTACGTTTTACTCAAATCATAACTTATAACTCTGACCGCCTTTTGGAATTACAAAAGTTCATTTTGACCCACTTATGAAAATGGTTTGTCATCGTTGCTCTAAATCTTGATACTCGTACTAGTAATATTATCAAAGTATATAGAATGTATGTATAAGAGATATATAATATACTCGTATAAGACTGAAGAAGGTTTTCCAAAGAAACCATAATACTTATTTGTATGTTATTATAATGATACGAATACATTATGTTTGTTAAATTACTTAGTTTAAACGTATACATATCATAATTCATGTAGCAATAAGCTGGCTATGTTATCGCACTTACGCTTGTCGGAGAATGGTGAAATCATACAACCTATTCAACTTTACCATAAAGTTTACTTCATTATACATAACAAAGGGAATCTGACCTACTCTCTTTGGAATTTACTTATGGCACATCTCTATAAACAGATATATTTGTTGTGTATTATGTAGAATTGGTTAAAACAAAATGTAAATTAAAATAGATTTTCTCGTTGGCCTTGTTTCAACAAGTTCTTAATGGCTTTTAAGACAAAGACAATGTACACATAATTATTTGTTTCAAGTAAAGAAGTCATTGAAAAAAATTGTTTTCACACATTACATGCTTAAGCTTTGGTTTCCGTTGACATCTTTTCATTATCCGGCATAATGCAATACTAGTTTGAATTCATAGCACAATGAAAAACTGTAGAAATATGTGCATTGAACATTTTTACGTGGACTTGCAAATTCAATTGAATGCACTTATATTTTAATATCTCAACATTTAATTTGTGCAACCATATTTCAAAATACAACTAAGTAGAAAATTACATTAAAGACAAATTAACACGTGTTTCTTTCAAAGTATACGTATATTATACAGATGCAATACTCTTTGAAATGGATTAACTGTTCGTTTAAATGAAATATATAAAATTCACCAATATCTTTTTATAGCCTATGGTAAATACTATGAGTCTTATTTATTAAATTAAAAACTTTTCAAGTGCACTCATTCTAACGTAACAAAAACTTCAAAAGTCGTACTCAATTAAAATTTTCCTCAATGTTTTTTAAATATATATTTATTTTAAAAATATACTACTTTAATGTATTTAAAATTTATTATAGAGACCACAGTACCTGAATTCATATACAAACAATACCCAATCTTCATTACATTTGTACAACAATGCATTTACAAACTATTATTTATTACAAAAATAGAAAACTTTTTGCTCACTTTATATATGTATTAATATTTTTACGTAAGTAATATATATATAAAATACTAAATACATGAGTAAAAATTAAAATTCTACTATTGTAATTATATAAAAATCAAATTTATTTTTTAAAAATATGTAAAAGTACTGTAAATATTATAACATGTAATGCATATGGAATACAATCAAATTACATGTATATTATATTATGCAATACTGTTGTTAACGTATAAGCATACATCAAAATATATTAATTCAAAAAATAAAATTTTACTCTATATGTAACCAAGTGCTTATTTTTAAAATAATTAAGTATTTGACGTTCAGGTAACCTTTTGACATTTTTTAACAAATCAAGTTTATAATTGTTACACCAGTAAGCTGATTTATATTTTATATATTTAATTTAAGAAAAGGATGATTCGCATATATATTAATACAAATATAGGTACAAGTCACTAAAAAACAAATATAAATAAATCTTTTCCTGTAAAAATGCAGTTTGTACGAAAAGTGTAGCTTTATGGGCCACATACTGAAGCTGTAGTCTGAAGGCCGTAGATCGATTGTGAATTATTTAAATTTACTAAACATAGGCAGTACTGGCGATATGATTGTTTCAAGAAATACTCGTAACATGTGTAAAATAAACTAATTCAGTTTACTTTCGCGAAAAATCATTAATATTTTCGATGATCATTGTTGTGGTTACGATGTACTCGTACCTCTACATGCTACCGTATTTTTTCTACGTTACACATTTGTTCGTTTAGTGAAAGTTCAAGGAAAGACTACATACAGGAGAATGAGAAATTGTATCAGCGCGAAAGAATGTGATGACTCACCATAAATGACATTGCATGTTGTGTTAGCTGTTACATAATGTGAAACTATTATCCAGTCAACTTCAAAAAATGAATAAATGTAATAAATTAGTATAGTATAATAGCATTTAAGTATTTTTTATCCTATTAATAAAGAAGACTAGAATATTTTATTGAAATTTTCTTGAACAATATGCAAATGCAATATAACACTTTCTTCCATACATTATAATTACATTAAAAAACACCAATAATGTTTTTATCTATTTTGTGGTACATTATTTACCTCGTGTATACTATCGTTCAACAAACAGCAATATGTCGTAGCCCACCATTCGGTCAAAATTATATATTTTTTGATTCGGGTCACATAGTTTATTCCGATCGCTATATTTTAGAGTTCTTGTATAAAATCGTATTATAAATGACAAACATATTCATATATATAGGTACGAGTATATAATTCATCACACACATTATGTCCAGTTTTTTGTGCGTCCTGTAAAATTTATAATCTGTGGATACGACATATTGCTGTTTGTCGAACGATATATTATTTTTAATATCTTTCAATGCAATAGTTAGTTGAAAGTACGGGATTTAGGATCACATGGTATATCAACAATAACCATAGTTTTTAGATAGATGAAAATATAGTTTTTAACGGTATGAAATATGCATAAAGCACATGTTGGTCGAATACTTATTATTTTATTTTTTGATAAATGTCAATAATATACTTGATAGAGTATTATCTTATGTACTAACAAATATAATTATGGCATTATTGAAGCCAAACTTAATTCAAAACATGTATTATTCTGAATAGGCCTCTGCGATAATGAGCTCCGAAACAGTACGCACTAATTTGTTTTTATGATTAAATTCCGTGCTTTGATTTATCATCAATTTTATTAAATTAATAACACTGTTAACCCCAAAGTTTGCTAAATATTCAAACATACCTGCCAAATTAAATTAAAGCTCACCATCCTATCAATATATAACTAAGATATGACTATATAAAACGCATTAATAGTTAGTAAATTTAAAAACTTTTAGTAACCGCTAAATATAATATATTTTTAAAACTGATTCCATATAGACACATATCCAATATTTAAATATTCGTTTAACTTCAATAGACGCTTGATTATTTACACTAAAGACGTAACTTTCCTTTGCAAGACGAATCAAATATATATATAATTAAAAACTTTAACCAGTTATAATCAATTTCACGGAATCTCCAAATACTTGGTTATACTGAATTTTTGTTAAATCTAGTCAAGAACGAATGCATCAATTCTATAAGTTAAAATTCTATATTGTATGACTATTTAAAAATATTAACACCATCACCACGTGCTGAACATACTCACTACATACGTTATATTATTACATTTACTTCGTTAAAACAAGATTTTCTTTAATTCAAACTGCATGATCGTTCTATCTAGTTCTATAAACAAAATATTACTGATATTACTACCGAAATTGTTAGAACGGAATTTAATTTATATTTAGATTTTTAGAAATTTACCTAAATAAAATCTGGTCAGTTTCGTTTATTTGTAGCCATGCCGCTCGAAAACGAAGCTCATGGATATTCACAACATAAAAACATTTTTATAAACCAGTTTATATTTGCAAATTATTAGTTTCTTTATCATTAATTTAGTATATGTCCTAGTTTCAAAATGCACGTGAAATACCGAGTGCATTTTATTTCATCTACGGTATTCAAATCCATGACCCTCAAATTGGCTTATTTACTTGTTGTTTAACTCAGTGAACGCTATTAATCGAGTTTTAAAAAAGCATTCATTTTCTGTACTGAATTAATATAACGTGTTTGGACTTCAAAAATAACGTCATATTTGCAAAATATCCCAGTTTATAAGACTCCGGAACTGAACTTTCAGATAACTGACTGTCTTTTATACTTATTTGCATCAATAAATATGGAAAGACTTTGCTTGTATACACGAGCAAACATTTATATACTATTCGAGTCTATCGTTATTTTTACATACTTCAGCGGAAGCGCGTTTGGCTGTCACGTTAACAATAATATGTGAAAGAGAAAGTGTTGTCTGTAGCATATGTATTATTCATTAAGCAATCTTATCAATATTAAAACCTCAGACTTAATTCTCATCTTCCGATTTATTTACAAAATGTTGCATCTAAACAACCAAATTCACGCGTCATGGTTTGTACTCATATTTACATATGAGTAATTCGATTCCCTCGTATGCATTAATTTTCCGTCATGCAAATATATAATTTATAATTTATTCTCGGTACTACTTACGAATACTGTTTTCATAATTATTATGCTCTTTATATCGTGGAGTATTAAATATATTTTCAAATAATAAAAACCGTTAACGATAAACTCTTAATTAAGTATTATAAATTAATGAATTTAATCCGAGCATGATCTCAATATTTGTAATATGCATACTCGACCAAATATGCATTTATGTATTGATGTTTGCACGGGCGATAAGTGTATCTAGAGGCCAAAAAGGTTTTGTGAATTCTAGTAAGGTCTAGTAATCTACTAATCTAGTAAGAAGACAAGTAGAATATTTTAAATATGTGACTTATAATAATAGCAGACTTATAAGGCTTTAAAAATGTTGAGGAATATTACGTAAAATACGATTCCTGTGACTTCAACGTATGAAACAATGCAGATTCCATTTTCAATGTCAGTTAATCTGAAGAAAAAGAAAATCATTAAAGTTTTAGAAACATATTTTTTTTAAATAATTTGAAAATAATATTTTGGTTTATAAGTGTATACCATTCCCACCTCACAACGACTTACCTATTTAGTACTTCTTGAACTTACGTCCGAGATGACAACATTTTTTTAAACAGGAAATTTCATTTCTCGCTCCTACGCTTCACTTACGATTTTTATTGTATGTGATTCTTAGGACTCGGAAAATGCAATCAGTTGCAATCGGAAATTAATATATGATTATTTTACTGATCAATTAATATAAGTACAACTAATACATATTTTTCTCTAATATATATGTATAAACTTTATCTTTTTTCATCATGCAATGTAATATAAATATGTTAAATGTTTATAATATTAGAAATTTCTTTTAAGTATTTTATGGATAGGAACAAAATTTTCGCTCACTAACTAAATAGTGGAAACTGAACTTGGTCGTTTAGAGAGATATACATGTATAATATAAAATCTGAATAATGATTTTCATTGTATATAATTAATTTAAGGTTATACTTGAAGATTTAATTAAAATTAATGGCTTTGTTTAAAAAACATGAACACACAACCAATAACGGTTTTCTTGAAATTTATAATAGCAATAAAACATTATGTTTATGTAAACTAAATAATTAAAAACTTTTTTCTTTTTTTTCAGACTCGTGCCTGTTCTACGTTATGCAATATTTCGACACCGAATACCATTAAACTTTCTACGCTGCTTTAAGTAAACGGTTTAAGCAAAGTGCAGAATTTTCTAAAATTAATTTGTATGTGAAAGCAACACGAAATAATTTCGTCAATAAATTGCAAGTTTACGATTAATACAAACCATTCATTGCAAGTGGTACCGTACGCAATCAGTTAAATGCCATTTAATATGCGAGTGGTTGAGAAAGTCTGATGGGGAGAAGGAGAGATGATCGTCTTGCTGTTGACAACCCTTTTTCTATCCACTTTATGCAATACTCAAGCTGGTAAGATGTTTTATTAAATGCTATTTACTTTAAAAATGAACACATCCATTTATTTTGTAAAAATCATTAGTACACTTATAATAACAATGTAAAAATTATTTTATATATATGTTAGCCACTTTATTATAGGAAAACATAGCCTAGTAGATTGTTTCAACTAATGAAATAATAAATATCATGTTTTTTATTTATTTTGGAAATGTGTTATTTTAGTCAATATTATGTATATTTATGGTAAAAATTGGGAGTTTCAAATATTCAAATAAAATATCTCAGTTATTTAATTTTCATTATTCAAAATAATATTCCGAGAATTTTTTCCAACATTCGTCCAATTTTCATTATTTTATGCTATTGATAATGATGATACGGCACTATCGTTTATTCAGATTCATTACCGACTGCATAGCCATTTTCAACGTTTCTTTTTTTTCTTCAGTCGTTTACATTAAACTTTTCTGCACTCTCATGTTATATTCCACTAACCTCTTTCCAGGGCGGCCAATGGGTCGAGTGCATTCTAAAGTTTCTTGAAATAATCTTTTAGACTCATAAACATGAGTCGTCTTCACGGCTGCCTTTGGCTTCAATGCAATAACTATATTATTGTAAATCGCTCAAAAAGCTCTGCATTAACGTGTATGCGAAATATTTAAATCATTGATTTTTTTAAACTAATCTAAATACTATTCAAACTATCGTATTTTTGAATGCTCGCACGGTCTTATAATTATTTCCTCATCGAGTTCCAAGATTCACGTCCGTACTGAAATTTATATGTTTCACGCTCACGATATAAGCACAGAATTTGCTTTTAGTAATATAGTCTCCAAATAAATAAGATTTTTCTATTCTATTAATTTATAAATGTAAACCTTTATTCGAAAAAAATGTTTGTTTTAAACGAGTAACCAAACAAAATCTTATTAAAGAATTTCATAAAAATATGCCCAGCCAAGACAAAGATTTAAACATAAATCAAGTGTATTTATATGACACTTGATGTGAGTACATAGCGAGGGCTTAAAGTCAAACAACGCTATCTACAACAGTGTAACTTTACAGGAGAGCCAAAAGAGATGTTTATGTAAAACCTAATGCTCAAATATTTAAAAAAAATCTTGTTTGATAATTTTATTTTTCTTATAACAAGAACGCTAACAGCTTATACAGTCTTTTGGCATTAAACAAAGGCTTTATGTAATAACGTTAAACTTTACAGACGATGTTAGAAGAAACTAGAAAAGATTGACATACCGTTGTTTAACAATTATGTAGCTAAGAGCGTAAATAACATTATCACAAATTAAAAAACTCATTTTTGTAGCTCGAAAAAGCAGTCGAAGAGTCTTAAATCAAAGCTTAAAATAGTAATGCTCGTTTTAATGTTATGTGTAGTTGTCTACGTTAAAGTTGATTTCGTATTCATGACAAATTGTATGAGACTAACTCGATTGCGTTATAATGTTAAGTAAGCAGTGACAGACTTAAGTACTTGGAAGCATTGGAAACGATGTTTTTATGTGTTTTAAATTGGGAAAGTAACCCAGCTATGGCACAATACATGCGGCTAGAATTTTTGTCCTCCACTTTAAAACGCTGTTTGGAATTTTGTGCGCAAATACGCGAGTAGTTTAGATTCGTCAAGTATTAGATGACACTAATTCCTTATTTATCGTCCTTTTTCACACATAAACAAATCACAAAGAACTCAAGTTTCAAGAAACCATGCACAGAACAAATTATAATTGATACTTATTTTGATAAGCATCGTTTCATAGATAAACAATTAGACTTGCAAAGAGTAGAACTTATTCATATGTCCTCGTACATTTGTGTAACATGGAAATCTTATTTTACACCATAAAATTTATTTATTTAATCACCAAAGCCTAGTCTTTTGGTGTTCTTTATTTCTAATGTAATGTAAAATATCTCAATTACGTAAATCTGTGATAAAATATTTGTTGCATGAATCTATTTGGCATTATTTGTGATATGGCTTAGTTCGGTAGTTACAACTGAAACTATTTTTTTCAAACATATTAAATTAACATAATTTACTAATTTAATTATAGACACAATTAACTAGACTAAATACTTCCTATGGTTATTAGGTTTGTAAGTTGTATAGACAAAACAATTTATTTAAAAAATAAATATAATAATATATATCACGTATTATATTTTAGATCACGTTTTATGTAGTTATTATGTAATTGCAGCTACATTAAATATCCAAGAAAATTTAATATCAAAAGTGGAGTAATTCATGCTCAAATCTTAATAAAAACCCTTCAAATTGCATCAATGTCCGTGCGATAGTGGCATACTTTTATATCCCGCAGGTGTAAACTACAAGTACGATCAGTGGCGGCGGTTCTCGAGAATATATAATTTAAAAAATCGCAACAGAGCCAAATTGAAAATGTTAAATATAATCTCTTTTAATGAAATTGTATTGTATGTGTAATCATGTCCCGTGATGAAAATGCGGTGAACGTTGGGGTGCAAACCCGCTAGTTTAAGCCTCACCATCGAAATTCCCCCTCTGCCCTGGCCTTGCATGGCTGCGCCCGCTTG
>JAPMAE010004506.1:3800-14096 GCA_036584705.1 Rhyacophila sp. 25_7
AGTTTGAAACAAAACAAAAAACACAAATGTGTTCTAAATTAATAAAATGTGTTTAATCAAAAGTTGTTTCAAACAAGTAGGTAAAAAAAATATTTCAATAAACTCAAATTGCACGTATTATAATATTGCGAGAGTTTGCAGCAAAGCCAGTGGAACTTTCTCAAAGGTGTACGAGATGCAAAAACGCGCTGTTCGTACAAATTAAAAATATCAAGCTCCAGAGTGCACCCGACAAAACAAACTAATTAAATTTGAACTTTTTACAAGGGCAACTTTATTCAAAGGGATTGTTCAATGTTATTCTTAATGATATCAATAAAACTCTTGAAGAAGCAAAGTAAAGCTATAGTTTGTTTATAATATTTTCTTAATTGTTGTCTTGGTTAAAACAGTACTATTTAACGCATCGTACAAAGGTGGAGAAATAATACTATAAGGAAAGTATTGTATTATATATCTATTTATATAAACGAGATATTAATTTTGTTTTCAATTTCATATAATAAGTATAGAATATATGCAATTGAAATTGTATATTCAGGTAGGCAATATCAGATTCTATTACAACACATTCAACTGATTGGCATTATTAGTTGAAAATGTTCTAACGGACGATATTCAGTCATTATTTTATAGATATAAGGATAAAAATGTATGACCATATGTATATATTAGATTTTTAACACGAATTAGTAATAAATAAAATAAAATATAATAGAAAGTTGCCCTTGTTGGTGAGTGGATAGTGCATCTGAGGAAAAAGCCAAGAGTCTAAGGTTCAAATACAATTGCTCGTAAAAATTGTACATTTTATGTGCATTTGAAACCAGGAAATGGATCAAATGGTTAAAGTAATTACTGATAATTATTATTAGTAAAAATATTGTAAAAAATGATTATCTCACTGTGGAGATCCATATGTTTCGTTTTGAAGCGGATATAGTTAAAAATAATAATAAAAAATTAGCAAGATATCTGTGAATGAATTAGTATTTATATCTATACTATAATAATACTTTTAACGACAAATCTTTTTAATACATTTTTATTATATTAATTACTATATAAAATATACAAACTTTTAACTTAATAATTATAATGTTTAAGTAGCTATAACTAGTTAGAATAAATTTGCCTACCCTCTATCTTAAAAGGAAACTCATTAAATTACAGCCGTTAAAAATGTCCGAACAGACGAAACCGATCTTGATTTTTTCAAACATATTTTGTAGAAAAAAGCGTGTTAAAATGATATTAGTATTTCAAGGGGGGTAATTTATATTTTTATATTACTTAATATAACATGATTAATGTATTCAAAAAGTAAAAGATAATATGTTGCGTTAATACGACGGCTTAGAACCAGAAAGAAGTAACTTAAAATTCATACACTGACATTTGAAAGGCCATAATACTCTCTTTTATTTAGTACTAGAATGACAAATCGGTATTCATTGTAAAACCATGTTTTAACAACGTATCTTATGAAGAAAAAATAATAACACTTTAGTGCTAAAATGCCACATTATGTCATATGTCCATATCTCCTGTAAAAATATCATTTTCTTGTTACGTCATTCTGTCTCTAAGCTCTCGAATATGGTTTGTTTTAACTCATAAATTATTATATTTTACGATAAACATTAACGATACGATATATTTTCTCATGCGCGTTGTTAAGAGATTAGAAATACTATTTAAAAAAAAGAATCAAAAGTTATAAAAACTGAATTCAATTGAATAATATTGAATATGTCTTTGAAAAATATAATGAAGATTAAAGAAAAGTCCGACGTGAAAACGTTCACGACTATTTTACGGTGATTTTCCTCGTTCGGAAATACGATTCTATAGAGTAGATTATGTTATAAATGAGCAAACGCCAAATCGAGAAAGTTTCATCGGAACATTTCTGGTGATGTAATTAGGAATAGAGCATTGTTGAACGAGTCAGTTTACATTTGTAATATTATCTCTTTGGTAGTTCAATTCAAATAATTGCGCAGTTTAGATGTTTTCACAAGAATAAGCACTTCATTAATTACAAGATACGTAATTAATTGGTTTCGCATTTATATGGTAGAACTCGAATTCACTAAAACACTTTATTTTTACATTCGTAATACCAATATAGGAATACTGTTGCATTTAATTAAATATATTGTTCGACTTGATGATGACGGAGAAAACATACAGATGTTTGATTTTCACTAGTTCGAAAAAGAGAAATATAAACGACATACGAGTATATCAGAAGTATGCCTTTTGTCATTTAACGCTCGTCTGCAGTTAATAATGACCGACGAATTCATATTGTGTAAAGTACTTCGAAACATATCAACTGATTATGTTCGACACAATAACTCGCTCAAACTTTACTCTCTAGTTTCAATATTAAAATATCATAATTCAATACATAACATACATATAAGCGCTATATTTAAACCAATTGTAGGCATATAACAATGGTCTTTATATAGAGGATAAAACAGACATTACTGAGATTTATTCGAATACTTATAGACGATTATCAAATGAGTGCATTAAAATCAGTTAGCCATATATATGTAGATTATAACCCATCACGCTACCGAAATGAATATATTTTACATTGATAACCACTGTTCAGCATTATTGTTTAGTACAATCGTGTGAGAGTGTTTTATTTGTCGAACGACATCATCACCTTTGAACTTATTTCTTCGTTAGTTTTTATTACATCTTCTGTTTTCTTTAAAAATCTGTCATTTTAGTCCGTTTACTAGTCTTTAGAGTAAATTTCATTGTATGGAGATAGGCAATTTTCAAGCTACCTTTTGAATTTTCGGCTTCCTTTAACTCAAAGATATTCAGTCACGAAAAACGATTCAAGATTTTTATAAACATAAGAAGTTTTCCGAATTTTCATTAACGTATAAGAAAGAAGCCGTGTTGTAGGTTTTCATGTTATGCGATTGATTCCACAAATTTCTTATCGTGTAAGAGAGAAAACGTGTTGTTGGATATCGTATTGTAGAAAGGTTACTTATATTTTTTTATTTAATTTATTACTTTGCAAGTAAAATTTAAGTTTTGACACAGCGTTTTTTCATTTGCTGTAAGCGTCGTGTGTTTCATAAATAGTACTTATAAGAATAATTAAAACCATTCTCTTTATCTATATACTGTATACCAATAGTTCTGAGACAAATCGAGCGCATTGGAAAAGTATTATCCACCTCTGTATCTGAATGTATCTTCCCTAAAGTAAAGCGAATATTCTCGTGTAGATTCGATCAGATCATTGATCAAAGGTCATATATTACAACACAACGATATTAAATTATCTCACCTACTGTAATTGATTGAGTAGATATTATACTAATTGTTTAATGATTATAATATATTAATTGTGATATACGAGTGTATCTAACATTAAACATAATACATTACACGTATTTGACATGCAACAATAATTGAATATTAGTTATGAGTGTACATATATTTATTATTATAATATGTACGGAAATGTATAATACTCACACTATTATTTAATATAGTCATTAATTTAACATATTGAGATTTTAGGAGAAGTCTATGCTTGAGCAGTGGTAGGGAGAGGCAGGTGCGCGTGGTGTCCCTCTGTTCCATCGTTGACCCTATTTTAGTATCCAACCTGTTTTGGACTGGAGTATATTTGGACTTTGCTGTGCACGCATATTTTGAAAAAAAAACAATCTGCGATCGGGACGCAGACTTTTTCGATGACGGTTCAATATTCCACGTAACAAAGTTGTTCCTAAAGCAATCACAATTTGCTTAGGCGATTGAATAAAATTTATAGCACACTAAAATGTTAAAACTTTGAATATAAATTAAACTTATAATATATATATATAATAAATTAAAAATAAGTAAACATTAAATAAGAGTTTATATTAAATTATCAACAAGCTCCGTAATGAGAGTAAATGGAAACTTTTTATTGATTCAACTGTCTATGGTAAAGCATTATGTCATGGTCAAAACAACAAGTTCCAAACTCGTTCAAATAGTTCAAAATTACCTTTCTCGTATCTATGACAAGTTCATAGACCAAAACAATTGTCGAAATAGCAAACTTCAAAATATATCACTCAAAAAAGGTTTTTGAGGGTTCGATTATATTCACATCACGTTATCAGTAGATAAAAGATTAGTGATTATGATAATAAATATTCTTATTTACCGTTAAAAAAATCAAAATATACTTGTAACATAACACACAAATATAGAATATTAACGTATCCGCAGTATTGTTTCAAGTGATGCGTAATTTTAACTGAGTAACATTATTATATTAAAATATCAGTGGCGTAGCTATAAATTTTAGGCCATCCTATAAAAAAACTACTAACAGACCATTTAGTAAGTTTTCCTTATGATTTCCTTATTGTTTACCTGAATATAGCGTTTATTTTTTTTTAAATAAATAATCTAATGGATAAAAAAAAATATTGTTGATTCAATCACAACTGGTACTTTTAATGAACATGCTTCTCACGTATACAGAAGATATTTCTGTCACTTAGCACAGTACTCCGCAACCACTGTGTCATGGTAAGTTTTTCTCAAAAGTAATTATTTTTTTAATTACCACATTAGTAATAGCTTTCTTTCAGTCAAATATTCTTCTAACTTTTTCCCAATTTGTAATATCTCTGAGTCGAAATTATACACAAAACAAAAACATGTAGTTACATTGTATGTACGCATGTTCATGTACATAAACGTACTGTGAATGTTTGGACGTATTGCGTCACTTGAGCGTCGGCACATTTGTGTCCGAGTGTTGACGCACCTTTGTTCTATTTGCCGAACTGGTAATCGTAAGGTCGTTTGCACTGAGCTACTCAAAAGAGACTAATCATAGACGCAAATCAGACCTCCATGAATCAGATTGTTCATCAAAACAAGCTCAAATTTCTCACTGATAAATTAGTTATTATGTTTAAATTAACATTGATTAAATAGGCGTAAGTAAAATAAAACCAAACAACAAACTTTATATTCAAATTTAAAGAGGGATATTTTTACTTGTAATTTATACCTAAATATTTTTGTTCTTGTGTTTAAAATCTATTAATTAAATCAAAGTAAATACCTACGTATATTCTATTCTGCTATTTTATTGTGTTTTTTTATTTAATGAAAACATATACGTATTATTGTAATTTATATATTTGCAAGCTTTTACTTGTGGTGTGCCGTGGAATTGTCGAAAACCGATGGTGCGCCTTGGAAGATAAAAGGTTTCGGATCGCTGACTTAGCAAATTAGTTTTTACATATAATATTCAGAATAAAAATAAAAATATTGATCTATGAGCATATCATATGACTATAAAAAAATTATCAAGAATCATTTTGAGTATTTAGAAGAATAGTTAATAAATTATAGACATATATATTATTTCAACTACTTGTTTACCAGAGGCCTGACCAGTGAAAAAAATCTACTGTAGGATTACAAAATTCGAATATGATAGTGAATGGAAATTTGGCTTTCAAAGAGCACTTAACATGGTCGCTGTATCACTCACTGGATCAACTAAATGAAAATTATTGGAAACGTAATTATTTAGAGCAGAAATTTTCAACAAAACTCCTCCATCCAAACTTTGTTCCAATGAAATATAAGCAAATTCTAAAAGCCCGCAGGATTTCAGGTACATTATGCACACGAAAATCATGGTACATTGAATTTACTTAGTGTGGTTTTTTTTTACGATCACATGAAACTGCATTTATTTTTTTTTTGGTGAAGGAATTAAAAATGAAGTATTAATTTTGTTATATTCAATTAAAACAATGATTTTTCTATACTGCCAATTATCGGTGGAAAAAAATTATGAATACATAAAAATAGTATCATAATTTTGATACATATTTCCACAATTATATAAAAAAAAGAATAATCGATTTCACCTATTATAAATTTTTCAATTGATCTTCAACTGATAATTTCATTTGAAAATGTTGTAATATATCGAGGGCTTAAACTCAAACAACGTTATCTATAAAAATTGTTTTTTTATTATTTTATGTGTGATAATGTTATTTTACATTCTTGGCTACATAATTGTCAAACAACGGTATATCAGTCTTTTCTAGTTTCTTCTTAAATCTTCTCTAAAGTTTAACATTAATTACATAACGTTTTTTTTGTTTAATATCAAAGACTGTCTAAGCTGTTAGCGTTCTTGTCATAAAAAAAATCAAATTATCAAACAGCAACAAATTATAATATTTGGATATAAGGTTTTAAATAAAAATCTCTTAAAAGTTGAAAGTATCAAGAAAATAAAAAACGTTTTTTAGCTCTCCTGTAAAGTTTCACTCTTGTAGATAGCGTTGTTTGACTTTAAGCTCTCGATATGAAACTGCTCTTGAAATTTCTTAAATACATATATTTATAAATATTGTGCTATTATTTTGAAACTCAACACTAATATCAACAATTTCAACCAAATTATTTCATGTGCTCATCTGTTTCCAGTAAACCTTTTATATGAGCCTTAAATTTTGAGCCAGAATCATAATCTATTATTTCCTTATTAACAGTTTGTCTAACAGCCTATATATACACGAGACGATAGTCGTAAGCAAAATATGGCATTTTTGCATTCAACATGACTTTACCTAATTTACAATATTTAATCACATTAATGTTTCCACACATGTATCATATATAAGATATGTCATTAGAGGAAACTTTGACAGATTACAGTTTCATTCTTAAAATTTGTCACTGCTATTTCTAAAATGAGTTTCAACGACATGAATGATAAATTTGAAGTTATTATCAATACGGAAAAGAGTACCTGTATATTAATAAAAATTATAATACTTTAAAAAAAATCACGCACAACAGTTTTACAAAAAAAAAACTATCGCGATGCCCTCCAAGAATTTATTCATTTTCTTATAATCTACGGCTTCTTAGATTTCTCACCTACACTAGATGAAATATTTACCGTACAAGCCTTCTACCAATTCCGGATACATTTAAACATCGTCATCTGAAGAATCAAATATGGAGGCATACTAACAAAAAAATAAATTTAGGATAATCTCTTTGTGATATCAGTTTAAGTCTAGCTTGTTATTGTACGAGTGTATTGTCAACTTAATTAAGTTTGCCGCATTTTTATTGTTTCTGATCTATCAAACGTATCATTATAAAAACTTTATATTATACTTAGTGTTGATGTCATTTTTTCGTATACATTGTAATTTTATAATCCTTTCATATAATGTATATAATTTAAATTTAATGAGAAAATTAAAAATCAATAGAGTCTAGTCATTTTTGGTTTAAATTTCATATTCTAATATCTCTAGAGAGTCTACAATGTCAATTATTATAAAGGTTGTATCATATAAAAGTCTTATTGCTGACAATATATAATCTAATATTTTTTTACAGTCTCTTTCCACTACTCACTTTGCTGGAAATCTTATAATTTTCAATCTCTCGAACTGACAGTTTATTTAAATAAAAAAATATTTAAACTTTCTTAAAATAAAAAAAATATATTAATATTGTTTTTCGGTATCGCAACTTTATTATTTACAGTGTTATAAATTTTACGTGTAAGCGTTTCAACAGTTTCCGCTTTCGAAATATTTGATTAAATGTATCACTTTATCATTCATATGGTACGGTATAATATCTGATATTACGCTCTGTTCCTCGGTGGCATAGGTTAGTAATTGAAGTTCTCATTTACGTATTTTGCAGATAAATGGATCGCATGAAATGAATATCCCAAATGGAGAGCTTCTAACACAGTAAGTAAATCAGATGGGTTAAAATTAAATAGACACTAGTTTTGTCCAGAGTTTTGCATGAAGCTTTTAAAACGTAAATGGTAATTAAATAATGTATAAATACATAAAAAAGCGATTGTTCATAAATTGTAATAATTACCGAGTTAACCCGAGAAGGTGAGGTTTTTCTTTTTAAGAGCAACACAACAATTGAAAGGTTGCCTTAAGTGGCCCCTAGACGATCAATAATATCACCAATAATATTGCTTCTCATTTGTGTCAAAGAATGTACTCGTAACAATACATTCACCCTGCGATGAACGAGACATTTATATTTAAATGCACGTAGTTGAAAAGAGTATAATTCATACATTACTAGCGTATTACAATCAACGATAAACTAAAATCTTTAGTAGAATTTTTCTTTCTGTAACTGAACAAACGCACCTGTTCTTCCCGGATGTTAAATGGAGGTACGAGGTGAAAAGACTCACACCCACGCATTGGACCAGGTTTTGAAGGACCCATCTATGACCCGCCAGTCTCATAACAGCGATTATGCGCGGTCGCCTGCCCGACCCTTCACGAAAACAATATATTATTTATTTCCCACATTTTGATTTTAAACCTGCACGTAGCGGAGTCTCACGGGATGGCATCGCCATGCATAGTGTGCTAAAAGAAATAATTTAGAAAAGGAAAGAATGAGAATGAGTAGCAATCTGCCTCGTTATTAGGTCCCTGGTGGCATGTGGGATCAAAGCGTAGGGGTAGGTCCTTAGTGTTAAAATGTGGTGGATCCAGTCACATAGATAGGATGCTCTCCTACAGATGGGCAGCGTGGTAGCTGGTGATGATGGTTGATATAGAAGTTTTTCAAGGTTAACGGCGCGAGTGATATCAAAGAAATGGCTTGTGTCGCCACAGAGGGCGATTCCACTAACTATTACTTTCAATGTCTGGGTATCAGATAAGAAAGGGGCAGTCCCTTTTGTGAAGCCGGGTTTTCCCCTTAGAGTCGTAATGAAAAAATCTACATTAATTTCATTGACATACTTTTGACGCTGCGTTTTACCGCGTGTTTTGGATTGAAGTTAGCATAAAATGTTCCCCAACGAAAAGTTTATGTAAGCATTAAATATTATTTTTGATCATTTTGTTTCTGGCTTAAATAAGTGGTGTCAATAAAAAGTACCATTATAAATAAATGCGATTACTTATTATATGATAAAATATTTCAATAAGTAAGCATTTTCACTGTATTTCGTTTGTATTATCTTCTATTTCAACACAATACGAGTATAATAATTATTTTTATCTATTAATTAAATATGGTCGTATAAACAATCCATATGTACATTTTTAAAATAAAATATGAAATTCCAAAATATTTAAATCATTTCTCTAAACCGCTAAATAAATAAATCATTTTCTATTTAAATGTAAAATATTGATACCAATCACAATTGATGACACTTGTACATATGTAAATTTTGAGTGAATATTCTTGGTAATGCTTCATAATTCTAAAGATTTTTTATAAAATCCTTTTGTTTCTGTAAATCGCTTCTTGTTAGTCTTGTCACCACATTTTATACGCAGGAAATATATGAAAAATCACTGGGACATGATATAAAGTGAGAGAAAATCTGAAGGAAAGGTTAAATTTGTGATGTGTGGAGGCAATTTTTCAAATATTTTATAGAAAAAAAATGAGTGAGTAGTCTAACATGATATGCTAAAATATTGAGAAGGAAAATATTGGACGTAGTTTATGTGGTATCATCAACGAAGCTTTATTCTAGATCAAATCCTACCGGTATGGTAAAATGCAAAAGTATTTTGTTTTCAATTAATAATTTTTGTACCTGGGAGAGAAACTAGACTAAAAATATCACTTTTTCACTGCATATGTTCAAAGTCGTTTTGATGTTGCTTCCCTATGATAATATATAACATAGTGTATTATTCCTTTCATTATATTTTTTTCTAGTATGGTTACAATACAATAGAGTATATCACTGGAAAGAGCGTCGCAAGTTATACTACACTATATTGATATCTCATTTTGCCAAAAAGTGACATATTGTAGTTTACCTCTCAGTTATATATACTCGTATGTATTCGACTGATAATATATTATTTACAATATACTTATAGCAATTAGTATACGTAGATAAAAACTGAGTAAATTACTGCAAAATAATGAATTTAATTAAAGATTTTTCAATGTCTGAAATATCGGGTTCATTTATTTACTACACGTAATAATAACTTTCCAGGCGTATGATATTGAATAATCGTTGATATAAAGTGATATTTGAAACTCTTTAGTATAAAAATTAGTATTTTAATCTCAAAATTAAATAAACTACCACTTTTTTTAATCCTCTTTATTGTCACAATAATTAATTGAACTTCAAAGAATCTAACCAAATTCCGGGAACCAGGAACCAAATTCCGGGTTTATAATGTGACCATAAAACCTATAGCTCTGTATGGATGT
>JAPMAE010004509.1:4041-14093 GCA_036584705.1 Rhyacophila sp. 25_7
AGGATCTAGGGTTCGAATCCCATAGCTGACGAAAATTGCTCACGTGTTTTCATGTGCATTTGAAAGCAGGACATGAACGAAATTGGTTGAGCTAATAACTGACAATTATTTCTCGTAAAAAATAACAGGTAAATTATCTTACTTTCATTGTCAAGTATTCAAAAATACAATAAAATGTTTATTTATATTTTCCTATTTAAATTTTTTTAAATTGAATTTGTTTCTGTTTCTGTTTCGAAACTTTTATTATGTTTGTCTTATAAAATTTATTGATATATATATGTTTTTTTTAATAGTATTTATATTTCTTAAAATTAATTATTTTTGTATATCTGTTAATTGTGATGTTAAAACCAAATATATCACTTAAGTATATTTGACGAATATTGCATATACTCGTAAGAATGTAAAATTACTTCTTTGTTTTTATATATATTTTTTTTTTATTTCTCTATCATAAGGCTCACGGTAGTTTTTTTAATATAAAGTAAATATTATCACTATACATAAATACTTGTATTGCATCGCCATTGATATATATGGTAGCTTTATAAAATAAGGAGTCATTTTTCATAACGACTTTGAGAGTAAAAGTTTTCTAGTTTATTTAACATTTGATAGATTATTTAAATAATTATTTATAGTCACTTTACAGTTGTTTGAAAACTTGTATGCTCTATGTGGATGAAAAAATATGAGAATTACTTTTTCATAAACGAAGACTAAAGTATTTATTCTTGTTCAATTTAAATCTGAGTACAATATCCAACACTTGCCATTATAAATAATATATAAATAGCATTTGCGATCATTTACCGGGTGATCACACAATGAAATAATCATCTGCACCATTGGGTATTGCTTTGCCAGCAACCCCACGGTCCTCCCGTGTGGTCAGCGGCGGTTGCAACCGTCGGGCGGCTGGTAATCTGAACCCGAACCTCAACCCCCGATACTCCACCCGTTTGTAAATACAACCTGCAGTCCCTCTCTCACTCCACTGTAAACAAAACCAACCCTTAACATACTTTGGATGGCGTTGGTAGTCTAATGATAAGTTGATTAAACCATTAGCTGTGCGAGGAAGTTTCAATTCGATGCGCAATGACAATCTCAGGATGTCGCTCTAATTGAACAAAATAAATACAATTTATATAAAAAATGCGTTCAATATCACGAAAATAAATTTACAAAATCAGTGCATAAAAAAATATATATTACCCAAATCGCAAACTATTTTCGTTTTTTTTTGCTTTAAAGTGAAATAATAATTGATTTTTTAAAATATATTTTCAACATAAGTTTAAACTGTATATTTATTTATAAATTTTGATTTACGGTAATATAAGTATGTATTTACTACTTAAGCAACTAATAAATAAAATAAAACATTATACAAGTTAACAATACTCGTAGGCGAGTGAATAGTGCAACCGAATCACGACCCCCTACAATCTCAATTTCACAGTTTTTTACGAGCATTTAAAATTAAGCTATACTCCTAATTGATTGATCTCCTAACTGACAAATATATCTCGTAAAAAACTTTTAAAAACAATCTCCAGATTGTGGAGATACATATATTTTGTTTCAGATTGAACATGGTTAAAAGAGGAGAAAAGAAATAATTACAAAATGCCCTTGAACTTGGTCTATTTACTTCATTAACATTACATGTTTTTCAGAAAGTAAAAAATATTATGATTTTTTATTACACACAAAATATATATTCTTCCTTTTTCTAGTTAAAATCAATGTTTCATTTTGCTATTTAAAAAGAACGACCTGTGAAACTGGAACGACTTTGTGTGGAAAGGAAAAAATCATTAACCCTCAATTTCTATGATTTTTCTATAATAACTTTATTATTTATCAGATCAGGAAATTAAAACAATAATTTATTGGTCATCATGTACTTCAAGTTTATGCTAATGTGACTTAAAATCAATAAAAAACGTTTATGCTTTCTGAAAAGTTTGTTCTATGAGAGTTAATTCCTTTTGCCTAAATACTGTCGATATATATATTTAAACTTTTACAATATTGTATATAATGGTTGACCATTTACACTACATTTGATATATCGTTGAATAAAATAAGTTAAATTACTCTACGACTTACCAACAGCGATTCCTAAGTATTTAAATTTGTTTCTCGATATCTAAGATGCATGGAAGTTATTTTAACGCAATTATCCATTTGGCTCGCAATTATTATTGCCCCAGTAACGCGCAAGACTGGATGGACAATATTTGCTTCCTTATTGCGGCAGCGCTATGTAATCAAGGATTGCACAAAACCATTAGAGCACACATTATGACGTATATATTCAACTTTCCAAGAATTTTGTACGTCTGCAGCTACTTAGCATTGATTAAATATTGGTGTATTGAAGTTAATATTTGCCTACTTCTAATAGAAATGTTTTTATTTTAAATGAAAATTATGTAACTATTTTAGTTATATTGTTAATTGAGACTATAATAATATAGTAAATAATCTCTTGCCAAATGCCATACTCAAACCATATATTTTGTTACCAAGCATTAATATGCCCGAGTTTCCAAAATTATTTTGTATGCTCGTTATAAATTTAAAATTGTATTTTTATTACAATGTAATAGGTTTTTATCAGAAGTTGCCTGTAGGTTTCATAAATTTCATAAAAGATAAGCAAATTACAATATTGAACTTACGTTGAGAGTTTTTATAAAAATACTAGACAAGTTGTATAAATCTCACAATTGTCTTTATTTTCCAAAAATATTTTCATAAAAGTTTACATTTCTTTTTAAAATACTTAGTATATCAATCTATACAGATTCAGCAGAATGAATTAAGCAGTTAGAAAGGGTCAATACTCGGGCGGTGGTGGGGGGAAGCAGGCGCATGTAGCCTCTCTCTGTTCTGTCAGTGACCCCATTTCAGCAATCACCATTATTTGGACCAAAGCATATCAAGGCTTTGCCATGCGTGCGTATTTTGAAAACAAACGATCTGTGATTTTAACGCAAAGAGATTTTCAGCGATGGCCCAACATTCCACACAATAATTGCGTTTATAATGAGAACAAAATTTGCTTCTAGGTTGGGTTGGTATTTTAGGGATATCTTACGGAAAATGTATTGAAACATCGCCCTCACACTCTACTAGTGATAAGGAAGTGGATTATTGAAAAATTTAATGCCATACTCTGCGATATATGTGAACTAACTATACAAAACTTCAGCGATCGTCTCCAACAGTGTATTGCTGCTAATGGTTGTCATCTTGAAGATATTATTCTTCAAATTCGATGATCGTAAATGGTTATTTACTGATAATTTCGAAAATAAGATCATATTTTCTTTATGTACACACATTTTTTCACTCCTTAATTATTTAATCGGTTGTGTTGCACCCTGTAAATAATAATAGTTTTTTTTTTAACTATATTAGTTCTACAATGGAGCATAAAGATATTTACAATGTAAATATTGCTTTTGCAGCTGTTTTATGAATTTTCAGTAATTAGCAAAAACAATTAGTTCAGGTTTCAAGTACACATAAAAAAAACCTGTGTAGTTTTTTGCCGACTATGGGATTTAAGCCACGACCTTCGGCTTATATGTCAGACGCACTACCCAGTTACGTACAAGGACGGAAATGACTTGTAGTATGTAATTTTGCTTTTAATATTAATTTGAATGATTTTAAATAAGGTGCTGTTTTTAGGGAACCAATAAATTGTTCTTTTCGGGGATGCCTGTATATAATATAAAAATTTATCTTGAGTCAAATCTTGCAGAAGAAAAACTTGTTTTAATATTACTTTGTTATTAAAATATTATTTCTTCAATATTCAATGAATGTTAAAGTTCTTGCGCAAGTGTTATCTGGTAGAAATCTGAGTGTTATGTTTGATGCTAGACTATCATTTAATGGGCATATTATTACCATCTGTAAGAAAGTATTAGAGATGTTACGTTTAGTCATACAGCATTTTAGGGTCCTTGCAGATATTATATTTATTGAAATTCCATATAAATCCCGTGTAAGAAGCAGGTTTGAGAGCGGTTGGTTATTTAGGTGATGATAGAGTTTCAGAAAAAAATGAGACTTCTATATCTGAGCTTTTATGACAACTACTCGCCTCTTTTTTTTTAGACACGCTTAATTATTATAATTTTAAAATTTAGAATAAATCTTTACTTAGCCATTTATTTTGATTCATGCGTAGTATCATTAATAACTCTGCCATTTTGGCCAATAATAATTGGTATGTTCCCGATAACTACATGAAAAATTGAGACCTAAACTAACATGTCAATAGTTGTGCTAATTAATACAAAGAGCAACTACTAAGTCCAACAAAATTATCTTGAGTATCTGAATCTTCCACCAGATTCAGAGTTAGGTTAGATAGATTTTTGAACCAGATTGAAGAATGTTTTTTGTCTCATAATATTGTGTTTCTTCTTCTTCTTCTTAAGCCGTGTCACGCCTTTTAGCTTGAGCATATGGACACCACATTCTGCCTCCATGAATCCCTGTCGCTGGTGAGTCTTCTTACATTCTCCCATATTATGCCGAAACTTTGCCAAATATATTTTGTAACATATATAGTGTTCAGTTGCCTCCTGAAACTACGGAATCCAGTTGGCTTGAAGAGGATGCAGCCCGACTGAGATGCGATTCAAGCATTCTCATCACATGATCAAGCCAAGTCTAACGCCTCATTTTCACTTTATGTTTGCATTGAATTAATAATTAGTAATGTTCATAATACGTAGGAAACACGCAAATATACAATAATGAGTTTGACTTGTTTATCTTTACAATTTAAAACGAATCATATTATTTAACGTATAATCTATTATATAATGTCGCCCTCGCAGGTGAGTGGATAGCGCATCCTACTCACAACCTGAGTGTCACGGGTTCAAGGCCGTGCTGATTGGAAAAAATTTCAAATATTCATTGGTAATGTAGCCAGGACACGAACCCGAAACGGTCGAGCTAATAATTGACAATTATTACTTGTACAAAAAACTATTAAAAACAATCTTCAGATTGTGCAGATCCATGTGCTTCGTTTCGGAGCGAATATGGCTAAAAAATTATAAAAAAAATCTTTTATTATTATTTTTTAAAGTGATACAAAACTGTATTTAAAAAAATGGCAAATATTTGTTATCAGTAAATTTTACCTATTTTAATATTTAAAAATAAATAAAAGTTTGTATCACGATCTTGCTGGTATCAATTTACTGAAGCTGCACTTCTGTGCGAGAGACAATGCTAACTGTTTGCCTCTCTTACTTATTGCGTTTGGCCACTAGCGGGGCAATTACAGCGCGCGCGGACACTTGCTAAATCCATTCTAATTACACCATAATCTCGGGGACATTAACCGGGAACTATAGAGGAGGCTGCTTCTAGCGCCAGCGGGTGTCGCGCTTCGCTTGCCTCTTGTTTGTAGCGCTGATTGAAGTGCTTAAAGCTTTATGTTTCTGCGAATGGAAACGGAAATGAAAGACTTTTTATGTATTAAAGTAAACCCTATATAAACTTTGCCGGCATTTAGGTTCTAAATCGGTCATAATAAGTATTTGTAGAAAAGAACTTAATGGTTTGCACTAGAATAACTGGAAAATGATACCGTCCCACGAGCAATTCGCTTTTGTGTATGATTTTAGAAAAAAATATACTTCCTCTTAATCAATAACTTTTATTCAGATTTAATTTATAATTAATTAGCAATATCTGTAATCGCACAGATACAACAAATATACAAAAATATTAGTATTTAAATACTACATTACTGCCATTTAGAAATCACATACAAAATATTACGATTATTCAAAAGAAGTTTTAGTATCTAAATAAAATATATTTTATTTTAATTTAATTATTTATGTTTTGCTCATTATTGTTTTCACAATAAATAAAAAAATTCTGATTAATACACTATTTTTTTTGCAATTTTTAAAATATTAAAATAGTGAATATTTTGGCGATGTGTACTTAAGCTAATGTATAAATTCAACAGAATTCTATATTAAATTAATTATATAGTTATTTTTTATTTCCTCTAAATTCTTTTCTATGAGGATTAATCCCTTTTGCATAAATATGGTCGATTTGTAATTGAATTATGAATGCTAATGGTGAAAATTATTAATAATAAAGTAGGAGTATGTTAACTACACATTTGCAAACAATACATTATGTCACATGCCACTCAGTGTATTCGCCGTTAATTTATTGTGTTTACTATTTTTTTCAACAATGAAATGAATGAAATATATGATACTATACTTGTATCACAAAATATGTTTTTCAAAAATCTATAGTTGCCAAAGTGAACTCGGTCACGGTATACAGAGCATCTGCAATATTGCAAGCGTGTATGAATTAGAAAATAGTTTGCAGTTGATTTGTATGCAAAAACAATCAAAATTTCAATTAATGTAAGCTTCGCTGGCGTTGCGGGACGACAGCTGGTCACCGAGAGATGGTTTCGTGGTTTAAGTAGAAGTACACAGGGGAAATTGTGTGCTCTGTAGAATAATACTTCATATAATATTTGCATTATATTATATTATAACTGCAATATTTTGTTTTTACTTTTCATACAAATGATATTTATTTGATCAGCAGTAAATATTTAAAAACAATTTAACCCTTAACCCGTTTAAGAGTATATACACGCATATGTTTCCACTCAAAATTCGCTTTGAAGACGTATATGTACGTCAAACGTCAAGCAATAAAATACTCGTATATATATTATTTATGCATGAAATGAACATTATACAACAATAGTATTGCATACATACATTAAAAAAGTAAATTTAAATCTGGATTAATGAAAAAACTTTGACTCAATCGTGCAAGCGTAATTTTAAAAACGCATCCCTAGAAAGGTTAAATGATACTTTAATAAACATAATAATTACAAGTTTATTGTTTAGACAATTTTTGCCAATATAAATTTCATTTTTATTCAGTTTGAAGACGTTAACTGGATGTTGTATAAAGTCATCTTTTAAAATTTTAGATAATATTAAAATGTATATTTTGAGTGAAAGCGTTATTAACCATGCACATAATATTAAATAAAAATAGCGTTAGTATTCTAGATCATAGAGTAAACTTCGTTTATGTATTTTATTCCAAAAGCTCTAACGGGGTACTGGTGCAAAGACCGAAGCTTAAATT
This sequence comes from Rhyacophila sp. 25_7, assembly GCA_036584705.1. Taxonomy (NCBI): domain Eukaryota; kingdom Metazoa; phylum Arthropoda; class Insecta; order Trichoptera; family Rhyacophilidae; genus Rhyacophila; species Rhyacophila sp. 25_7. The sequence goes on from JAPMAE010004509.1 coordinate 11,245, forward strand.
ATTGTAGAAGCGCACGCTATTAGTAAAAAATGCGAAAATACTACATACTTATACTAGTCAATAATATTATTTCTATAATTATTCGCGATACGTTTTGTATTTTAAAGTTTTATCTTAGTATTAATTTATAATACGTTTTTATTATATTTACATACAATAAGCAAAATTTACATTTACAAATGTCCTTACAAAATACATTAAATGCAATCTTTAGGGAATATTCATTTTCATACAAAATTATCTTTATGTTCGAAAGACTACGGTGGTCTTATACAGAAAACGTTTTAAGCAAAGCAAGCAAGAAATCTCCTTAGCAACTGTAAATAGATGCGTTACTCAAAATAAGAAATAAAAACACACTACCTGGAGTATCATTTACACGTATACGTTCCTTGTTTTGTTCTGTAAATTCATTTAACAGCATAAAGGTGGTTAGCTCTAGTTTTAGCTTAAGGCTCTTCCAGTAGATCCAGTAAAAGGCTATAATTTCTTAGCTTATATAAATATAATTTACTCTCAAACAGTTTTTCTTCGAATATATTACCAAAGGACTGAAAATTCAATATGAATATGTTATAATGTTTTGAAATATATCCACAAAAATAGTCTTGAATTTTTTTTATGTTATGAATGTACGTGTAATTAATGTTACACTTGGCAATTAAACTAAAAAAATCTTATGAGCTAGTGCCCGTCACTTGAGCCGTTTCAAATGCGGCTAGATTTTCTATAGCTTCCAATATACCAGCACAGTTTGCTTTATTTTACGGGATAAATATTATGACACAAAAGAAAACGCTTTATTAACAGGACTTATTTATTTTACATACAATTTTGAATATGGCTATAAATTCAATTAATTTAATAATTTAAATGATAAATTTGGCTGATTTTTTTTTGTGCCCCTTTTACTTAGCGCGTGATTACTTTGCTTAAGAGTTAATTTAGCACTGATGGTGTTGTAAACAGCCATTTCTAAAATGCAGTTTTTTAATAAATATTTTTTTTATAAGGTCATATTTTTTGGAAAATAGGAGGTGTTTTAACAATAATTATGCTTATTATTATTTTTATTTTTAATCATAAAAATATAGACTATTTTTTGTATTTACTATAAATCTATTTCAAAAATATCAGATGTTTTGCATATTATTTATTTGAATATTAGTATTCAAATAATATAAGATGCGCAAGTGACTGAACACTAAATTATGACAATTTAACATGCTGTTAATCGAATAATGTTATATTAGGCAAAATGTGTTATTTTTTATTTGATTTGCTATTGTAGTTGAATGGATTAGGCTTTGCATCAAAGGTTCAATCTAAGGACAGGGGTTTCAAATTACATAACTGTTAAAAAGCACAAGTTTTTTCGTGTGCAGAACGCAATTCAAATTGGTTGAGTTAACAACTGACAATTATTGTTGAAAACCAATTGTCACATTATATAGATCAATATCTGTTGATCAAACATGGTTAAAAGAAATTTATTGATCAACATTATACCATGTTGTAGCTATTACGATAAGAATATCATCGTTCTACTGACAGAAGGCATTAAGTAAAAAAATATTTCCAAAGTTTGAGTATCTAACATCATTTAATAATAATATGTTAGGGCAACTGGGACTATAAATCTTTTTGTACTGTATTTTTTCCAAAATTAGAATATACCTAGATATACTTAATCTGATCAGCCAATAATCCTTATTCAGTTTAATATGTTTTGCTAGTAATAGAATACTCAATATCGACTTAATGAGTAGTGATATCTTAATATTACAGGAAAAGTACGAAGAGTATAGCTAAGCTTGTTTTATCAGATGATAGAGCGCGTGAAAGTCCACTAAGCTGCATTATTAAAAAACGGTTAAAACGATCATTTTTGACTTAATGCCTTTTGCCAGTATACAGACGATATATTTTATAATATAAATTTTAGATTTTTTTTTACAATTCGGCATCGAACTGTTAGTAACAATTACATTAAAAGATGGTAAATGTAGAAGAACGTTCCATTGCGCAGTGGAAAGTTTTCACGTTATCGCTAAAAACATCTGCAAAGAAAATCCAGTCCTGGTTAAACTTAATCTAAAGCCACCAGACTCGGGCGCGTGTTGCTTGCATTTCTACAATGCATTTATTGGTTCAAAATTCAAAAGATTTAGTTTTTAAATATTTTTTTAATTGAGTATATTCTTTAAAATTTTATTTTTATCTAGTAATTTACTGTTAAATTTACAGACACATTTATTTTGAAAATATAATTTTACGAAATGTTTTTCTAAAAGTCTTTTTAAAAAATTAAATTACAAAACAAATCAGTATCATTATAAAATATTGAAATAAATATACTTTCTTAGAATTAATATTAGACGTAAACATTATTTTAACAGTTTCAAGAATATGTCTTTTTAACGATAATAATACAATTATTTTATATAAATTGTAATAATTTACCTTAATATCTGATCAATGACTAATTCAATTATCAAAGGTTTCATCGTGTAGCTGATGAAAAAAGTTTTCAACACTTACTTATGGATTTGTAGCCAGGGATGAAACTTAAATTGTTTATCTAATTAATAACTATACACGTACAAACCAAGCTTTAAGAAAATATTCATTACATTTTAAAATAGGTATGGAAATATATCACAATACAGTAAAACCTCGATATAACTGACTAATTTGGGGGAGGAGGTGTCCGTTAAAGCCAAAAGTACGTTTTATATTAAAATAGGTTTAAAATAAATCAAAAAACTATTTTTTGAAAATACACTGTATGTACATATTTAGATATAAATAAAAAATACAAAACACAAACAAAATTCTATTTAATTGTC
>JAPMAE010004520.1:3672-14086 GCA_036584705.1 Rhyacophila sp. 25_7
ACGAATAACAAAAAGTTTAATTAAAAATTAAGTCATCTCAAAGAGTATAGATTTTATATATATTTTTACTTTTCATTAAAATTAATCAATATATTTTATTATATTGACGAGCCAAATTAAAATGCATTACATGATTATTTGTTATCGCCAATAAAGATTTGTTTTATATACTTTTATCGTATAAAAATTGATATAAATAAAAACTATAATCCTTAGTCAGTATAATACTTTCTGACGAGCCATTGTTTTCAAGCATTTTTGTGCATCACTTTTTGAAATTCATAAAGTAAAACATTAAAGTAAGTATAGAAATCTATTTTCAACAGGTTTTCTTTACTATTTCATATTTTTTTAGTGTGTACTATGTAAATTTTTTTTTTTTTTATATAGAAATAATAATAATTTATAATTTTATTTCTCAATAATAATTGCAATAGTAATGATTTTGAATTTTTTCATTGAATTTTGTTGAAGAAATCAAAGTTTTTTTTGCTTTTTATGACATGAAAAATTTTCATTTACTCTTTCTACTTAGTTGTTTTATATTAAAAAAATAGTAGGAAATTATTGTTTTAATATACTTTGATTATTTTTTCATGGGGAGTAGAACACGAATTAGACGCATTTATAGTATTTCTAAGGTTTACGAACAAAAATTTCACTTTATTTCAGAATAATTTCTAAGAATCGACTTCAAGCGGGTGAAAGAATCGTTTATTTAAAATAACAGTATATACTAATAAAGCAATAATAATAACTAATATTTTTTCTACGAACATTTAATTCATACGTATTTTCTATATCCTTGCTTATTTGACATATTTTTGTACTAAAAACATATATTTTTACTCTTACATTTCTAGTGAAAGTGTTTTTAACGATTTATATAATCGATTGTAATATTCTTATTTTGAAGTCTTGTTGAACCATATAAATTACGAAATCTTTCGAAATGTCTAATACCGGTAAAAATCCGGTCTTCGCATACCCTGCTACCAAGATATCGGGGGCGCACGAGGAAGGGGGGTAACTTTTTGTGATTTATGAAGAGAGAGATTTTGCGTTTGGCTTTCGTTGCTTCTTTGTCGCTGACTTGCGCTGTAGTTACATGACTTATATATAATAATAATAATATTTCGACTAGATGGCTTTGTTCGAAATTCTTTTACTTAAATATATGTATTTGGAACTAATACTGAATTAAAATTTATCAGGGTTACCAATATTATAATCAGCATAAAACACGAATATTAATCATTATCTGTTATTTTCATTCATTTTGCAATAGCAAAATGTGTTTATTAATTAAATCAATACATGCGTGGTTCATTTTCACCACACTTTGATGACGATACGATCTATTCAGAGCTATGGCTGACTGACTGTATAGCCTCCTTCTTGGGTTCTCTATCTTCTCTCTCTTTCCAATCATTTATACACATATAATTACAGTATGTGTTTAGTTTTAATTATATTTTTAATTCAATAGAGCAGCAATTATGAATATAGTAATTAATTCCTACTACACTGAAAAGAGAAAATACAAATGTATGCAATCAAAGGCATTTTTCCCATTTCACAGTAGTAAATCGTAGTACCTTACAAACAACGTTCTCTCTAAGGCGTGCGCGTGTGCGGACGCACATCTGTTAAAAATTGTCCGCACACATGTTTCCATTTTTTGCTCAAATCTCAAAAAAAGAAACTTGTAACTATATTTTTTGTTGCTCAGTTTTATATTTTATTTGATGTTATGATGGGTTCTCAGGTTCCTTTCTTTGAGATGTGCGCGGCACATGGAAACACTATATACTTACTCGTATTATCTTACATATTTCAAATAACGACTTCATGAATAATGTAATTTATGATTTCGTAATACATTATGTTGACTACTCGATCTTATCTATACGTAAATATGCATATTTGTGCACTCGCATCTTTTTTTTCTTGCACATATAAGTTGGTGTGCCGCACACACGATGAAAAAAATAGGGGGAACATTGCTTATAAAGTCTCATAATACAGTAGAAAAAAATATTTAATATCTGTAGTGCAGTGTTGCCATAAATAGTAACATATTTTGATATAAGAGTTCTGTATTAGCCAATAGAATCCAGAAACAAACAACTGTCTTTCAAAAGCACTATCAACGAACTGTCATGTAAGTTTCTCATGTCAATATTACAAACTGTAATCATCTCTTAAGGTTTCTGGAGACGGTGTGAAGTTATGGATCATTAGTTAAGATTTTGTTTTTGCTTCAACTATCAAAAGACACCCCCGATTATAAACGTATGACCAAATTTAATGTCGATTCTTGTTTCGGAATTCTTGATATTTTAAAATTTAGATCCATGAATGTGATAAAAAGTACAACAAATGTCTTTTAGCGCTTAGAATGCTTTCCTATATGAGAAAACGCTAAATGAAACAGCGTTAAACAAGGTCATTTTAAGGCATAGTTAGAGAAAGCTATGATAGATTGCCACCTTTCACTTATTGATTTGCGTTCAGAAATAATCTTGTTATATTATAATTAATGAAATGCCGCAATAGTTAGCGCAATTGTTTAGCTTTTTTTTAAACTTAGAGCACTCCGCGTTATAACAAATCAGCGATAAGCAAGATATTATTGTATGCAAATCTATCAACTTGTATAGATATTATTATGATACAAAGTATTGCAAATATTGATAAACCTTTCATATTCGAATTTGACATATTTCGTTGTATTGCTTTTGTTTTGTCTATCAGTCAGTTGTTCTATGAAAATAAATTATATTTTCCGTTCTCCCTTCAATGACATTCTTTATAATTACAGGTTTAATATATTATTTAAGGCTACGATTCTCAAATATTTTGCGATACCTAATCTACTGTCTTAAAAACGTCATAAAGAAAATATTTCAAATATTTTTTGAAAATAAACATGTTATTAAAAATATGAATGAATGTAGTTCTCTTAGTAATATATAGTATTAAGTCGTCTTTATAGGTAAGCGGATAGAGCATCCGACTCATGAGCCGGGGGTTTGTGGTTTGAATTCCGTAGCTGGCAAAAATTGCACTGGTTTTTTCATGTGCATTTGAAACCAGGACATGGACCAAATCTGTTGAGCTAATAACTGACAATTATTACTCGTTAAAAACTGTGAAAACAATCTTCATACTGTGGAGATCCATATGCTTCATTTTGGAGAGGACATGGTTAAAAAAATATAGAGCCCTAGTAATCTGATCACCAGTGGCATAGCTATGATTTTTGGGACCTTATGTAAACACTATTAGAGAACATTTCCGTAAAGTAGTCCTTATACATATTTTCAATAATAAAAAAACGAATAAATGTCGACAGGGTCCTCCTTCATATTGAGTATGCATGTAAAAAAATCATGCCCCCCCCCCCCCTCTACAGAGAGGCATTAGTGTTTAGCAATGTAGGCCTCTCTAGTGGCTTAGGCTTTCATGCTTTGCATGACTTCGACGTGTTATATTATTATTAGTTATGCTACTGGCTGCAATATATAAAGATTTTTTTCTAAATATATAGATAGGTTATTTTATTACATATTTCTTTTTATTTAAAATTTCCCGCCATTTTCTACAATAATATGTCAAAATAATTTATAATCAGTCAAATTAATATCTCCAAAATTACTTTCAAAACTTTCTAATATATATATATATGTAGAATTCTTTATTTTCATTGAATAGTTTGGTAAATTTTTTTCATATTAACAAACCTAAATGTCATATGAAACAATGTAAAAAGGCTTATACCTAAATTGAAACAAATACCTTCATATTAATATTAACTGATTAAATGTCAAAAGCGAGTTAATTCGCACAACTTAAAAGTAATTTTCTGGACAAATTTGAACATATTAAATATAGAAACGCAGTCATATGACTATATTACCATTAAAACAAAGTCATGACAATGAAACTTTGAATATATTTTTAAAAGATTCTTTTTTTCGGTTAAAAATTCACACCTGCCGGATTGTGACATTACGTCTAGCACAGGAAAGGTTAATTAATAAAAAAAAAATCAAGCAAAGTTGTAATTTATTTTAGTTGTATGAATAAATAACGTGTAAATTACATTTTTTTTATATAAAATAACGTGTCGCCAAATGTTATTATCTTTACAGCCAGTTTCGTCAGACAAAAAGTTTAAGAATAACTGCGTTTACCATTCTGAACAATATGAAGGGTTCTCTTAGTATTAATAATTACATTTATAACTTCAATGTAGCATGTCGTCGCGCGTATCCATCTTGAATTATTCCATTTAATAAATTATTTAATAATACGCGTTAGGCGTTCGCGGCAGGTAGACGCCAGTTCGCTCCTGTCTAGACTAATGACATTTACGAAGAAACTGACCGGATACCGCCATAACCAATTTTACATTATAATAAAAAATTATCGAATTCAGGCCACCACAAAATATGGGACGCGTTATTTATTAATTAAACATATATCAGAATTTTACGCTATAAATGATAGAATAGATGAGGGGTGTATTTCCAAAATGACCTTATTCCACTTCATCAAACTTTTGGTAAGAGCCAAAAAACTGTTTATAATGTTGATATTACACATTTTTTCTTCCATTACAAATTGTATTTTACACTACATACGGTTATAATAAATATATATTATATCGACATTGTAAGCAGTTTTTTAGTATTTGCCAAAAATTTGTTGAAGTAGAACAAGTTCACTTTGGAAATATACCCCTCAAATCTACTTATATTTTTGTCAAATAGTAGACAAAGGTATATAACATATTTCTCTATGTATTTATTGTAAATTTTAATGAGTTATTACACTAATTATCGATATATAACTGATTAATTGCCAGAAGCGAGATGATTCGCATAATTTAAATCGTAGTTTGCTGGATAAACTTGAATATTTTGGATGATTTTAAATATGTAAATGCAGAGATATGACTATAATTTGATCATTAAAAATAAAATTATGACAAAGAAATATTCAATATACTTTTAAAAGATATATTAAAGGTTCTATTTTTACTTAAAAAATCACAGCTTGCCAGGTTATGACTATATCTGGCACAAAAAAGGTTTAGCATCGAGACAACTCTTTGCCAATTTTGAAAATCGTTATAGTTGCTTTGAGAATCTGTTACTGTTTTTTTAATAACTTCAAGCAGTTTATCATGTTTTTAATATATAAAAAAATGTACATATACAAAAAAAGTGCTATTTAGTAGAATCCCTTCACTTACGGGTCCTATTGGAGCAAGGTAAATGCTTGTAAATCGTCCATTTTGGGCTTGGACTGATTGAATATTCAACACATCGGATAAACTAGACCAATCCTGGGCAAATGGCGACTCGCAGGCTAAATCTTGCCGGCAAACCATTTTGGAAATTACTATTTATAATTTTAAAATAGATGTCTACCTTATAATAAAACATTTTCGGTTGGTTTTGAGAGCGTCTCCTGTGAAATATTCGTTTTTATTTAAATTGCACAATTACTAAACGTTTTGTTTTAAAAATATTACTTATTTAAATTTTTAATGTAGTTCGCGGTCAAATTTTCATCCGCAACGTGGGCTCCCAGCTAAGATTTATTTGCTCCAGCACTATACGCTTAATACTACTGAAGAGTATATATTATGAACGAGTGCTATCCAGAAAGTAAGTTCCGTCTAGCAAAAATCATTCATGACAATGCCCGCCCACACACGGCGCATGTGATACAATGACTTTCACATGACTTCAGCTGGATGCAGTTGAACTATCAACCACACAGTCAAGACTTAGCACTGAGTGATTTACATTTGTTTCTCAGCTAAAATCATTTCTTGCTAGTTAGCACTTCAACGACGATGACGAGGTGAATAATGATATTACTTCGTGGTTTATTTTACCAACAGGAACGTTCTATAACAGAGGCATACAAAAACTTGTGTTTCGCTATGACAAATGCCAAAGCAATGGTGGAAATTACGTGGAAAAATAGTTTAAGGTTTGTTCTTAACAGTACAATAATATATATATATATATAATATATACGTTTTGTTTTCGTTTAATAGCCAAACGGAACATATTTTATGGATGACTTTAGTATTTAAAAATTAACGTGTCCTATACATATTTCTTTTGCATTGAGTAGGGTTAAGCAATATGAGGTAATATTAAAAAGGTGCTCATACATGCTGTCAGGTAGGCGGCTGAGCATAATCACTACTACAACTAATGTAAAAAATGAGTGTCTTCACAACCAAATATGATTAAGTTAAACTATGTACAATATTCAACTTTAGTAAAACTGAATTATATAGAAGTTTAGACAGAGGCATTGTTGGTGAATTAGAGTCGAATGACTAGTGGATTGAATGTACATATTTTAGATATAGTTAGAATCGTTTGAAACAGTTCAATACTGACAATATTTTATATTTTTATCAATCAATAGCATATATATAAATGTATCGCGTTAATTAATTACAGGTCAAAACATATAAGTTTTTGATTTTAGCTAGATATCTAATTTTCATTACCTAAATCGATTTATCCTTACGTTTTTTTTTCTTAAGGTTTAAAATTCAATTAACAATATGTTTCGTTATGATGTTATATAATCGCTATACTGGCAAAAGGCGTTGAGTAAAAAAAATACTATTTTGACCTAATAATGCAGTTTGTTAGATTTTTTTACCATATTCTTCTTACTTTTTCTGTAACATTAAAATTGCACTACCTGTTGAATCAATATTTAATATATTATTATATGGCAAAATACACTAAACTGACGAGGAATTATCTGACTGATCAGATTAAGTATTTTAAGTATGTTCTAATTTTGGAAAAAAAACGTCAATAAGACTTACGGTATCAGTTGTCTTAACATATATGAAAGCCTTAAACTTTAAAAATCAGTTTTGTCAAACGCCTTCAGCCAGTATAATGACTATATATATTATGTGTTATTATAATTATGAATACCAAAATAATCGATTGACCATTTTTAAATTTAAAAATTGCAAAGTTTGATTCGGACTCGATGCTGAAGTGTAAGACAATGTAATAAACAAGGTAATTAAAAAAAAACTTCTCAGAGCTCTGATCAATTGACATTTATTTGACATTCATTCATGTCTTTTACTAACATTACTCTTTCAGACTTTTCTGTCTTCCTTCTGTGTGTAAAACTCATTTTTTCCGCTTTTTTTTTAAATCAACGAAAAAAATCTCGTGTCTAACCAGTTTATATTTTTTTGTTTTACCTAAGTATTTAGACAACACACATTGCCTTAATACATCTCAGTTACTAGTCAATCCTATTGGGTCCCGTCATATCATTCTAACACCCTGTAACTTTGCTAAAACGACCTTTTAGGTAATATTTAACAGCCTTCTAAAAAGGCATTTTTAGTTGAAATTCAATCCAAACACTCATTGCATCTACCTTATCCTAATTCAACATCTCATCTTCTTTTCAGATTTAATGAGAAATTGCACGGTCCGTTCTTTTATCAGTATCTTTACATATAGTCATATTACCACAGTAAATCACGTCAATGCACAGCAGTAAACTGACAAATATACGAAGAATTTGAAGTAAATACTTTGAGTGAGTAAAATGTAAAAATGAGTCATTGAGGTGAGAATGTCTGGATCGCACCTCAACCAGGCATGCCTCTTCTTTGATCCAATTGAGTTTCGTTGTCCTGAAAAGGTGCTGAATATTATACACAGATGTATTCGTGTATTTGATGTAGTTACGAGACACCGGTATGACATGGGAGAATGCAAAAAGACTGGCTAGCGACAGGTGCTCAAGGAGATAACATGTAGTGCCCATATCCTCTAGCTAAGGAGCCTGGCATGGTTTAAGAAAAAATTTAAAAAAAAACGGAATTACGTTACAAAACGTATGTACATAAAAATGTATCAAAATATAATACATTATCAATCAACTGTTCAAGCCAAATTGTAAGAATTAATTAAAATTTTATATATTAGTTACAGAAGTATGTAATTCACTTTGTTTTATCTTGAAAATGCATCATTCTATCAAACAATGTAGTTTACCCACAGGCTAAATAATGGTACATAGATGATAAATAATAATATATTCATGATATTTATATACCTGTTATAAAAGCAGATAATATTTTGTTCTGTAACACGCCTACTTAGCGCTTTCATCAACTACAACCATTATATTAGTTTAAAATATCGAATGAATATCTTTGCAAAGTTTATTTTATCTTGCACGTGATTTTATGTACTCATATAAATTTTACAAAATTACGTATTTACGCTTAAATATTTTTTCTAGGCGGTAAAAAACATTATTATTATATTCGAGTATACATACCGCGAATAAATCTATTTTTAAATAGTTTATTACGAATTTTTACAATGATAAATATACATTATTCATAAATGGGCGATTATGTAAAAAAATATAATTTAATAGACCAAAATATAATTTTCTAAATCTTGAAAAAGCTGTAGGAGAAGGGCTCAAAGCAGAAGTCTCAATGGCGCCCATAAAGTATTAGGCTATGCTGACGATCTGGTGGTACTCGGTGACAGTCAGGCGCAGATCAATGATATCTTCATGCCTCTAGAAGATGCTGCGAGGAAAATAAATCTAAGGGTGAATATCGAGAAGACCAAGTATTTAAAAATGTCGAGAAAAACTGGCCCACAAGGAAATGTGTTGGTGGGAAAATTCACATTTGAAAAGACTTCATTATTTAGATACTTGGGAAACAATATCTCCGAAAATAATGAAATGACCCTGGAGCTCGCAAGCAGACTAATAAATGAAAATGCGGTGTTTTTTGCGCTGAAGAGTATATTCCGGTCCAAAATCCTGTCGAATAAAACAAAATTACAGGTTTATAATGTGACCGTAAAACCTATAGTTCTGTATGGATCTGAAACTTGGAGCCCGACAGAAAAACAAGGAAAATCAATGCAAGTATTTGAAAAGAAAATACTCCAAAGAATACTTGGTTCGGTTAAATAAAACCAAGGATGTTGCATCCATACTAATGCTGAGCGCTGAAAACAATTTAGCCCCAGCATAGAGAATGTCTTGAGAGCAAAGATACTCAGATGGGCGACTCATGTAAGGTGCGACGAATCTAGAACTCTCAAAAAAGTTTTTGAAGGAACTCCAGTAAGCAGTCGGCCCAGAATAAGATGGCCGGACAACGTAACCAGAGACGCAAAAATGTTGACTGGGAATGACTGGAGAGAGAGAGAGAGAGAGAGCTAGAGACAGAGAAGAGGAAGTTATGCAGTCGGCCATGAATAAATATAATAAGATATAATATTTAATAATGTAACAGCGTATGTTATTTCAATTTAAATAATTCTGTAAATACTACTAAATAACTGTATATAAATAACAAGAAATATATATTGAAAGAACCGAATAGAAATACCTTAGAATATCACTTTGAAGATATGTTGTAAAAATTGATATTATGTAAATTATAAGATAATCAAATCTATCGTGTTGACGGAAATACTCTATTTATTGTATACGATCTCAATTATAAAATAGTTTTATGTATATAACGTTTCTTATAATCAATTATTTTCTTTTAAACAAATCCCCTCCGATACAAAGCATATGGATCTCCATAATAACATATTTTTATGAGTAAATAGATATCAGTTAGCTCAACCCATTCAGCCATGCCCTGGTTTTAAATACAAATGAAAAACTTATGCAAATTTAACCAGCTACGGAACTTGAACGCTAGGTCCTCGGCTCTTGAGTCGGATGCGCTATTCATTTACTCACGATGGTGACTAAACTATAACCAATATACATACGTATAAAAATATTTTAAGACTTGTGATTTAATCTAATAATAAAAAGAAACTTTTTACCTTACTATTATATATTTTAATATGAATTTAAATTAGAAACAGTCTTTAAAATTTCTACGTAAATAAATTTATCGAATATTTTGAGCTAATAAGTATAAATTATTACTCGTAAATATCAATATTTACATTGTGTTGGTCATTGGTCGTGCAAGACTTGAAAAGATGACAGTTTTAAAAAAAAACTGAAAAGTTTTATTGTTCAGTTTTTAATTGAACTCTTTTTAATTCATTATAAGGAAACGGTTATAGAACAAACAAATTATATATTTTTCTGATCTAATACAGTAAATTTTATTAAATTTAAATAAGTTTTACTATCTTTTAGTGTTATTTGTAAAGATGTGTTAATATAACATACGCACTGAGTGTGTCCGTATGCATTATTTCAAATCGGAAATGGTGTTGTACATATCAAGGCCATAAAGTCAAACAACGCTATTTAAAAAAGTGTAACTTTACAGGAGAGCCAAAAGACATTTATTATTTTCTTGGAACTCAACAAAAGAGAT
>JAPMAE010004523.1:2210-14078 GCA_036584705.1 Rhyacophila sp. 25_7
TTGGCATTCATCAAATAAGTGAAATGACTACAAGCTTGGAACATATAGTGGATATTGATAAACTTCATATCCCTTCTCTTCCTTTCAAAAAAATAAAATTATGATGAAGCCGAAAAATGCTATACACATCTATATCAATTTGTTAATAATCTTTAAAAAACCAATTCAACCTCTCTAGAGGCGAGTTTTTAAAAATTACTCTTGCACAATTGGCAGAAAGTTCTTTCACTAATCTAGTTTTAAATTCAAATTTTATTAAATGTATACAATACCATTGTTTTATAATGTTTATTTAATGCATAAATAATATATGCGAGTATTTTATTGCTTGATTCTTGACATACATATACGTGTATACTTTTTAGAAGCAAATTTCGAGCGGACGCATTTGCGCATCTATACTCCTGGACAGATTAAAGATAAAGTAATTAACATTGTACTCTTTGTATAGCTTGAGTAAACTTGGGAGTGAAACTGACCGACAGTAAATAATTGAAATCCTTTAAAAAAATGTGGAAAATTCTATAAAAACTGTGTTACTATCTCAATATAATGACTTTTCATCAAAGATTGACGGAATATAAGAATAGAATTTACTTTAGCAACGTATTCTGTTAGTACGTAGCATGTTGAAAAAATTGATTAACCTTTGAGCTTGATTGCAGAGATGGGTTGTCAATACGTTAACAAGATCATCACCTAATCTCAGTCTAACTGTCGATTTATAGTTATAGAAGGGGGATGAGAAATTTTTAATTGCTTTTAAATTTATATTCCATATAAAATAATTAATAAACCATCAACAGATTGAATCTTTGTTCGGTAAAAATTCGATATGAGACTACTCTTTTTCATGATTTTACTAAAAACTCACGTGAAGTACACCTCTTCAAGTATAGTTTGTCCACTAAGTTATTTCGCACTTTTACAACCGTGTATTAGGAAAGTATGATATAGATTTGTATGCCACAAAAAAACTTTAATATCGAGAATTTAGTTAATTTGTTACACAAATAAATCCTATATACATGATACAAGCAACTATGAATAATTCAAGAACATAATCAAACTTCAGTCATTTTGCATTAGTTTCGAAAATGTTTTCTTCGGCTCTCAGATTTGAAGTATCGAAGAATTATTAACCTACCAACCAATACTGTTTCATACAGTAGCTACCTTAACAAAGTCTTCCAAAGCATGAGGCAAATCCGAACAGGGAACCTTAAATTTATGAACATTCAATATGTATATAAAATTACCACTGCCCGTTTAAATAATATAAAAAAATGCCATATCCACCGATCGATATCTCATTTTTCACAATTTTCGGTCTTCTTATAAGCCTTCCAAAAGCTCCAGAGCCTTATGAGGTCTTCCAGTCATAACCTATGAGCCAAAGTCTTATAATATCGATACGTGCAAATCAAATAAATATTTATTTATTTATATATTTGTGTTTTTCCTTATTTTTATCAACTAAATATTCATTGTTTATATTTCAGTAGCCAATCAATATTATCGTACTTGACTATAAACGGAATATTCTTTTACAATAGTTGTTTTTATTAATCAAATCAGTATAATGAGCGATCGGTGTAATTTTTGCATAAAGACCCAAAATCCTCGTTATACTGGCAGAAGATGATAAGTCGAAAAGTGACCGTTTTAGCCTAATAATGCAGTTTGGTAGATTTTTGCACACTTTATCATCTGGTAAAACAAGCAACGCCATATTCCTTTAACTTTTTTCGTAAAATTAAATCTCATTGTCAATTAAGTCAATATTCAATCATTTTTATATGGAAAAAAACACGTTAAACCGACAAATGATTGTTTGGCAGATCAGATTAAGTGTTTTTAGGTATATTTTAATTCTATAAAAAAGTTAACAAGACTTACAACCCTAGTTGCTCTAACATGTTATCGTTAAATGTACGAGTATACAAAGAACTCAAACTTAAATAATCAATTTTCTCAAAACGGTCTTTTTTTAATTTATAACCTCCTGCCAGTATACCGATGATATTTAGCTACGCCACTGATTTCATATTAGGATGATAAATATGACATATCTTATAATTAGTTCTTATCAAGTATGTAATATTTACATCACGTCTTTGGCTAAAAAATAAATTTTATGATTGATTCTTTTGAACGAGTTATAAATTTAAAAACAGATGGCTTTTTCGCCATCTACTAATGGCTCTTTCCAGAATTTGATTACCTTCCAAACATGGCCAAAATTGAAGATCCTCAAAAACGAAGCGCGCCTTCAGTCCAATCTTCCAATGAGCAACTAATGGATCTGGTGTGAGCACGATACCATTGGCGATTCTCTTGAATATTTATTCTCACAAAGTATTGTTCTGTTTTTAATTACTGTTAAATTATTGCCTAGAAATGTCCAAAAATCAACCCTATCCCCCAATATAAGGCGCAATAATAATAACATTGCAGAGTTATTGTCGAATAATGAGATTAGCAGCACCTTATATGAATCGCAAATAAATTCGCAATTTCTATGTTGTCGTCTCTACGAAAGCAACAACACCTGTTCTCAGTAGCGTAGTGGCGCGACACAGTATTTAACAAAATAAATGTCACTACGTGAGAGTCATTACATTGGGCAATCGCATCTCATGCATGATTTTACACACTTTTAATAATAATAATAATGAGTAGATTTATTAGTTTTTTTCATTCCAAAGCATAGAAATACGAGTAAGTTACACCACCCTCTAGAGATTCCAGTGCGTCGAGTAATAACTATATGAAACGGAATTTATTGAGCATTGATATCTTCTTAAAATAATTCTTTTTCTTCTCTTTTAACCATATCACCTCTGAGACAAAGGATATGGATCTCCACAATGTGAAGATTGTTTTGACAGTTTTTTACGAGTAATAATTGTCAGCTATTAGATCAACAAATTTGGTATGTCTTGGTTTTGAATGCACATGAAAAAATCTGTGCAAATTTCGGCAACTATGCGATTCGAATCTTAGACTCTGGGCTCGGGAGTCGGATGCACTATCCATTCTCCTTTGAGGGCGATATAATAGCACAGTGTTATTTTTATGATTATGTTTCACAATATATATATTAAAACTATTTTTTAACATAATATAATAAATACTGTAAATGTGAAGTCTGGGAGTGCGGTGGGTATGACGATACTCGAAATAAGGTGATAAGAAAGCAGACCATGTAGTTTCTCATCATATTCAAAGTAAAGATGAAGCCTTGTAATTGGTTTGGTTATGTGGTGAGAATGTTTAAGTCAAGTCTCAACCAGACATGCCTCTTCTTCAAGACAACTGGATTGCGTCGTCTCAAAAGGCCGCTGAACATGTGTATTCGGCGGAGTTACTGGACGCTGGCATGACATGTGAGGATGCAGAAAGACTGCCCAGCAATAGGAACTTATGAATGCAACATGTGATGTCCATATGCTTTGGCTAAGCTATCTTAATATCATGGCTTTTCATCGACGATTAACAGTAAGAAAATATTATTAATTGTAAGATATCAATAATATTAACCAAAATTATTTAGTATTTGTGTTGGCCTCACTAATCCATCTTCTGATGTTAATTTACTACGAGTTTTCGTATTTTATAAGAAAAACTCGTATATATATTAAAAAAAAAAGAAAGTTCTTATTAAAAAAATAGTTCTCTTGATAATTACATTAATTTTTGTGCATTGCTTTAAGATACGAGTATATATTTTAACTTTAAAAATGTTGATGATAAGATAGAATGAAATTCATTGTAAATATATTATTTTTGCTTTCATTTTCTCTCTTTTGCAAAATACTGATTTTACTTATAAACTTATTTTGTGACTCTTGTATAATACCGATTTTACGTAAGTAACTTGACACGTATTATTTAGAGTTCATGTTATATTTCATTTGTCATACATCAATATAAAATGATCACAGTCATAAGGGCTAAAATCACGGTTGCAGAAACACCACTGTCTCGGCGCCAACTTGTATAAACTAATTATAAACAGAGAATCGTATTTACCTCCGGGAAGAGCGGAACGCGCACCTGACAGCTTTATTGGCTAATTTAAGTTTTGCGTAAGGAGTGGAACAGGTAACGATCTTTCTGGATGTAATAAATACAACCGCCTGCACCCTTCTGTTCGCCTGATACCCCGCTTCTATGATTCCGGGACGGTAATTAAAGAAAATATGTGCGAGATGAAATTAGCTGCGACTAGTTAGTTACCCGTGCCTTGTTCTGACGCCCTGGTTGATTTTAATTGCAATATAAATTATTTTAATGTTCTTTTAATATTGTTATTATAAATATTTGATTTTACGGCATTCAAATTGAAGTAATTTTATGGAATCCAGTAAGAACACTGCATTTATGGGTTGGTAACGCAGCTAATAATAAAATAATTGAATGAAAACCCCCATTCTCCTTAATTTTGCAAAGGCTAAATAAAATTTCCTTCAATATAAAATACTTTTACGTTTTAATAAACAAATAAGATAAGATTTTTTCATATATATTGTCACAGGTTAAATTCCGATTCTTAGAATTCTAGAGTTAAAAAAATATATTATATAGATTTTGACAAAAAGTTTTCATAAATTAAAAATATTAAATTCTCGTCTTTAGTAGTAAGTGTTCTCATAGCATGTTAAAATTCTGTATTCTTGTAAATACTCGTTTAATATGATGAAATATATTTTGTATAATTTCTCTGTTTTTTGACATAATTCAGTTTTTGTGTAACTAAGTATTTTTACAGTCACACAAAGTAAGCTATAATGAAATGTAGTCTGTAATTGGTTGAAACTTTTTATAAATAATAAATAATTTATTTTTCAATATAATATTCATTGCTTTTTAATAGGCTTTGTCTGTCTGTCAAAAATTCTTTCTCTATTAAAAAATATTAATTATATGACGAACTTCGTCCACAAATAAATCAAGACCTCATTTAGTGCTTAAGGTGTGTTCCAAGATAACAAAACACTACACGAAACAGTGTTAAACAAGGTCGTTTTAACACACTGTAAATAAGAAAAACTTTTACAAATTGTAACCTTTTACCGATTAGTCTGTATTTGGTAATAATTGTATTATATAAAAATTAATGAAATGCTGTAATTTCAGGCTTCAAGTGTACCGCGTTACATCGAACCTAGAAAGCACTAAACAAAGCTTTACTTTACATTGTTGTCATAACTTTATTATAATACGTGAATATTCATCTTCATAACGCTACTTACAGGAGTTTAAACAAGTTACGATTAAGGTAATTGAGAGGATTTTTTAACAAATTGACCAAATTTATTCACCACCATCCAAATTTTCATACTTACTACCAAGGGATATCAAATTTGAAAAAAGCAAGTTTCCCTAGATAAACTTGTTAAATTATAATAATGCTTATATAATAATGTTTCATGTTTGAGTAGTTCACACCAAAAAATTCCAACAAAGATAGAGTAAAATTGTAAAAATGACTAGTTGTTATTGTGACATACTTATATTTTGTTTCAAATGGTGATATTTTTGTTAGTATGTAATGGATTATTGACTTAAGGGTTTCTTCTCGTTATCTGCTAATACTTATGTTGATATTTAACTTGTGTTGTAGTTATAGGTTTTTTGCTTTTAACATTCCTTGGATCACCTAACTAAAATATTTACAATGTTGCATAGCCCCTTTATAAAATTGCATTAATATAGGAAAAAATATCAAATAAATGTATAAATAAGGTTTATATGTGATTGTTATTGTAGGTTGTAAACATTGGAATAAACGAAACCAGTCTTGAAATATTTTCATGTCATTTTTGTGAGAAAATGTATAAAAATTGTGTTATTATTTCGATAAAGTATGTAATGAATTTGTCTTAATTTTGAAATTTTATTTTATTATTAAATCAACTCATTTATACAATACTTAATAATGTGTAAGTGATTTTTTCGTTTTTTTTAAAGACAATTTTAATTAAATCTGAAATGTTTTGTACCTAATTCATAATACAAGCACATTGTTTGAAATACATATATTTTTATCGAAATCACGAGATCGTTGACGTGCAGTGGCGGTTCGTGTCGAGTGCTCGTTACCCCCTTTCAAACCCCATTTCTCTTTGCGATACCTTTATACTTGTCCAATCGCCGTGCGCCCCTGGACTGTTCGTAAGAAGCTCCACCCCTTTCAAATTTGAATTTTTTAAATATACGATTTCGGCGATAGCCGCAATTATGTTAGTTATAATTCAAATTCAGTGTTATGTAGCAAAACCACATACCTGTGTTTGAAATAGTATATTGTTAGTCTACGGTACATTGTATTATATTGAAAGTAAATCACAAACTTATTATAATGGTAAAATTTAAGACGTGTCTAGTTATTTTTTGTTTCTTTTAACCATATCCACTCCAAAACGAAGCATATACATAAATTTCTACAATATGAAGATTTTTTTTGACAGATATTTTTACGAGTAATAATTATCAGTTATAACCTCAACCAATTTGGTCCATGTTCTGGTTTCAAATGCACATGAAAACTGCAATATTTTCTAGCTACATATTTGATCCCTAAACGAAGCTTCGGCTCATAAGTTGGATGGACACATACGAGGCAGACAATTATCAATCAGTGACCTCAAAAAATGATGTGATCCTCGAACATAAATTCGATATTATAATAGATAATATTAACACATTAGAAAATAATATTTACTACTAAAAATATAAAGACATTAGCATTTCTTTGTGCATTCCTGTGCACTTTCACTAAAGTGAAGAATTCTTGTTAGAACACTCCCGACACTTTCTTTGAAGACGTTTTTTATGTGATAGTATATGCCCAAATAGGTGTGAATATATTGCTGGCACGATCGGTTAAGTAATTGCCTCTCATAAGATTAAAACTTTAATTAAACAAAAATATTTAACAATTTACTGCATAAACTAATCTAAGTCATGCCTATTACATCTTGCAAAATTCGCTCACAAATTTTGATTGATTTCGTGTAACTTAGCAACGAATATAATTTTGTTTATAAAAAAGTGAAATATTTTCCGCTTGATTTGAAAATCTTTCACGTAATGTGAAATACTAGAAGAAAAATTAGTTTTGACGTAAAAAATAAATTACTTTTAGTCTAAATGTACTCGTATTTAGACTGAAAGTATTTTATATTATATGAATTCATCAAGTGGAAAGTTAATCAGAAAAAAATATGTCTTTTATTTTGAAAGATAAATTTTATAACAATTATTAGAGGTATTTCTTTTCATAAAATTTTCTAAGCCAGAGACGGCCAAATACTTAAGTGGTTTGAGCGACTCTTGGTACTGAAATTTGCAATGACAACCTACTATAACTGTATCTACTATCTACATTTTAATTGTACGCAACACAAAATTTACTAAAAAAAACTTAATTTGCTTTTTATATTTGGTCTATGTGACTAAACTTGTCAAAGAAGAGATCAGGCTAGTGCTGGTCCCTATATTTTTGAGAATTTATCACTAATTTTCTATTCAACGCATCTACAGTTATGCGCTAATACCTACTAGACACTTTCGCGAATGAAATATTTTTTCTCACACGTGGCTTCAAGTTTGTATCTTGTGGAACAATGCATGTTAGTGTAAAGACTTACAGTTAAGAGCAAAAAAATATTAGTAATAAGTTTTCTCGTTGTCTAATCCTCTGTGGCATGAATCGGTGTGCTGATGACTCAGGAGGTCTGTCCAAAATCGTTTCTCATTAAACGCCACAAACTTACAAAATAGCCATGGTAGACACATGTCCGCTTTTCTTATAGGACCCATATGTAAAAAGATTCTCATGAATAGTTCCATATAAGACTTAGCCGTTTTTTGGTCATGTCTGCATCAACAGTTTGGTCTATCTACAAGTTTGCAACGTCCAATCAGAAATGTACTAATCTAATATGAGGGTATGAGTTCCTTCGCCTTTTACTTCCAAGATATATCTGAAAAAGATAGGTACATTTGTTTTCTGCAACTGGATGCTATCCATTCTTCTCTTCTGATGGATAGTGCTAGTGAATGGTGAACCGCTGATCAGTAGAACACATTGATACCTTTGCCATTCTTATCATAAATTATCTTCTTTTAGCTTAGTTAACGTCTTACTCGTAAGAGGAAAAGTCAGCTGATTATGTCATGGTTTGTTTTGATTATTATTATGAATTATCTAAAAATCAAGGTCAAATGAACACAACTGTCTTAAAACGAAGAAATAATTATTACAAACTACATACTCATATTTCATGGAATGATTTTTTTTTTTTTGCAGATGGAGGGCTATGCTCCAAAATAACTAATTTGTACGTTATGTGCAGGTATTATTTTCATTTCACAAACTTTTACTTGAAATAGCCAGAAAAATACCCCAAAGCCTTTATTTTGTTGATTTTATCTGACCCTTGACATTTTTTTTCTAAGAATTATTTATAATAATCGTCTATCGAAAGTGTTTTATGACCAAGTCGTACATGGATATTCTTTAATTTTTTATAATTCTGACGCGTGTAATTTCTCATTGAAATGGTATATTTATCCATTTTATCGAGTAGAAATGAAAGATTATCATTCTAAAAAAATGACTTATTGCTAAGCTTAGTGGAGGTGATCTTTCAAGGTTTTATAACGTAATCGTTATGCATGTTTGAAATTCTGATGAAGAAAGAAGAAAAAATCGTGCAAGTATTTGAAATTAGATTCTGAAAAAACTTCGAAGAGTCAAAGACAATCATGAATTTCGATTATATACAAACTAATTCTCGATACTTTTGAGTAATTTTGCCCTAAGATACTCGTAGCTAATGTCTTCAGAAAAAATACTCGTAGGCTCACTGTTAGACGTGACGATCTATTGTTAACAGGGTAGTTGAAGAAATGATAGCAAGCAATGATGGCCCCCGGGTCACCTCCGTAAGATACAGAAGTATGAAAAGCATACGTTCAACGTCTTCTTTATGAAAGCGATTGAGTTCAACCAATTTCTTATATGAGTTCTTGATGGTTAACATATTATAATATTATATTTTAATTTCATTTGATAGAAGTTTTATACTAACGCAGTTTCAAATGTATAAATATATATACAGGTAATCGTTGACTTGCAGCCTATATGTGACTTTTTTACGACTACAATCCGTGATCGACTCTCCACCTGCGCTAAGAGTGGCGCTAGCATTTCATGCACGCTACATTACGTTTTGCTATGTACATGAGCGCATCACTGTCAGTATTAGCTGCAGATTTGTTTAATAAACGCGCATTTTCTCTCTATTATAAGCATTTTTATGCTCTTCTGAGATGTCTAGAAAAGTGGAAATATTAATTTCTCTAACTGAAAAGAAATAAAGAAAGGCTGTTGATTTAAAAATAAAAAGTATGGTAACTAAGCAATATGGAGGAGGATGAAAAGTTGATTCCATAGCGATTGATTTCATGGTATCACACTCTAGTGTGTCGACAATTCTAAAGCTGCAATTGGTTCTGTGCATATGCAATCGACAGTTATAACGAAGCAACCAGTTGGTTCTACCCACAGAATAGATAATCTGTTACATATTTGGATGGAAGATTAAATTAAAAAATGTACACCGTTATCCTTTTTTACCATGCAGATGAAGGCTGGATGTTTATTTAAGGCTTTGAATGAGTGTGCCGGAGATGACCATACTCCATAGAAACCACAGAGAAACCCGCTTACTATGTGTACGCGCTATCCACTAGCCCAAGCTTTCTCAAACTTTTTCTGCAATGGAACACTTTGCAAACCCGGAAATTTTAACGGAACACTTAGCTTATTTTTCAGATTGGGTAAATCCTACTAGTGTTGCAGTGTATAAAACCTTGCCAAATTGTCATCGAACTCCTATTCAGGTTCAGTAAAACACTGGTGTTCCATGAAACATAGTTTGGGAAACCCCGCACTAGCCTAATGAGGGTGACAAAAGTAGTATTTATAGTAACGACGAGTGTGTAATTGCTCGATGCTTGACGTACATATACGTCTATAGTTCTTCAAAGCGAATTTCGAGAGGACGCATATTTGCGCCCATACTCCCGAACAAATACAATGATTTAAAAAAACATACAAAAATCATGTTTCACGAAGTCTTCCAAATCTTTTTTTGCTAAACATTTCTATTGTTCTCCGTGTTAGCATTACTACTGGTACATTAGTTTTACGTGTTGAATTGATTTTTTTATCTTGATACTTGTCAGTATATCAGGCATATGTAGGCTAATATTAACGATGATGAGCGAGATACCCGAGGCTTAAAGTGCCGTTAAATTTAAATCTTCACAATAAACATTTCTAACAAACGATTTAAAATTTAGAATCCCGCAGTTTCGATATCAGCAATAAACAAAAGCCGGACACAAAGCCGGGCGCGCGCGTTAGTAGCTGCAAACGGAACGTCCATCCATCCGTTTTATATTGACAGATAATATCATTAAAGTCATTATTGCCGGCCTTTTCGAATTTTTCCTATTTAGCCGCGCGAATTTATGGCCTCGGTGAAAGGGGCCGCAAAACAATGGTTTAGTGCTCGCGCAAAAACACCAGCCTACGTGCATATTTCACGAATAATGAATGCATTTAGTTTGTCTAGCGTCATTCCCCGTAAATGCGAATCACGATGCTTTACCGGCCGCGTACAGTAATTCGACAGTGTTCTGGTTGACTTGAATCGTAAAAAGCAATTGATTAATTTATGAAACACGTATTTTTTTATAATACTACAACTTCATATTCATCAAGCCCAGTTTACGAAAACTTAACTATAAATCGAGGGCTTAAAGTCAAACAACGCAATCTACAAAAGTGAAAATTGACAGACAAATTGACATTGAAAACCAAAAAATACGTTTTTTATTCATTTGAAACTTTCAACAAAGGAAATATTTATTTAAAATCTAATGTTCAAATAATTTGTTGTTGTTTGATAATTTGATTTTTCTTGTGACAAGAACGCTAACAGCTTATACAATCTTTCGATATTAAAAAAGGCAACTTATTACGAATAATTAACGTTAAATTTTAAAGACGATTTAAGAAGACATTAGAAAAGACATACCATTGTTTCACAATTATATAGCCAAGAACGTAAAATAATATTATCAAAAATCAAATAAAACGCATTTTTTTATATAACGCTGTTTGACTTTAAGCCCTCGAAATATGTCCACAATTACACTTTGTAATTTTTTTTTTAAATAATAAATTCTTTTTGTTTTTAACCATATTCGCTCCGAAACTAAGCAGATGGTTTATCACAATGCGAAGATTGTTTTGACAGTTTTTTACGAGTGATAATTGTCAATTATTAGCTCAACCATTTCGGATTTGTGTCCTGGCCACAATACAACTGAATAAATATTTGGAAAATTTTGCAACCAGCACGGGCTTTGAACTCGGGACCCCCGCTTGATAGGCATACGCGCTACCAACTAGCCTAACAAAGGCGACAAGGAGAATGAATTCTTTTGAAGATAGGTAAATTGTTTAATAAGAAAATTAAAATGATGAAAAAAGACAAGATAGTCTCTCTTAGACAATATTGACTAAATTATATTGTAATAAACTGCTTGACGAAAGATTTACTACAACTAATGAACAATTATCAATAGATAAATACATTTATTTAAAATTTAAATATGCACATTAAAAGACGCGAAAAGCAAGACAATTATTATATTTTGGGAGTCAACTTACTAGAGTAAGG
This sequence comes from Rhyacophila sp. 25_7, assembly GCA_036584705.1. NCBI lineage: Eukaryota > Metazoa > Arthropoda > Insecta > Trichoptera > Rhyacophilidae > Rhyacophila > Rhyacophila sp. 25_7. Next base: position 13,979 of record JAPMAE010004523.1, read on the forward strand.
TGAAAAATTCTCGGCCTAACAATGAAAGACTGCAATTTTCAGATAAAAAAATGATATTATTTTTCTACATAATCTCCCTTGACTTCAACGCACTTGGTCC
>JAPMAE010004525.1:0-10401 GCA_036584705.1 Rhyacophila sp. 25_7
GGAGGTGATGTGAACTGGCCACCGAGATCGTGCGATTGGACCCCGTTAGACTTTTCTTGTGGGGTTTTCTTAAGTCGCATGTCTATGCAAATAAGCCACAAACTATAGCGGTTCTCAAAGCCAACATAACCCATACCATCGGTCAAATTCAACCTGATTAATTCGCCGGAGTCATGGAAAATTGGACATTTCGGATGCGCGCCACCCAGAGAAGCCGCGGTAGACATTTGAGCGATTTTATTTTCCATGCATAATGGTATTAATAGGCCTTTCAAACGAATAAAAAAAATCGATCATATCTCACACAAACTTTGTTTTATTCAAATTTAAAAATAGAAAGCGCTGAATGAAAGACCCTATAAAATAAGGTAGCCCGTGTTCAGTAAGGCAGCATTCAACAAATAACAGAAATATATTCTATATATATAATTCGTTCGGGCTATTTCAAAAAAACAAGGTTTAAAAAGTTCTGTAATTGAAGAAGATGGTAACATATTTTTCTCGTAAAGGAACTACTGAGCTTTAAAAGAATGACATTTAAATGCACAGTTCTCCCACCCCTTTTTATGTTTATTTGATTAAAGGATTTGTACAGGGCGAACAGTGCGTGTCTCTGGTAGTTTTATATCAGTGTTTAATCAACTTGACTTGTCAACATGCCATCATGCCTCTATCTGGTGGACGAGATGGATGGTATCCAGTCGTGGAAGGCAAACGTATCTTTTTTCCAGATATGTCTTATAGATACGAGGTGAAGTGACTCATATCCTCACATTGAACTAGTAATTTTCTAATTGGACATGGTGCAACCAAGCTCTACAAGCATGGAAAGTTTGTAGATAAGCCAGACTGCAAATTCGACATGACCCAAGACGGCTGAATATGTTTAATGGGAGTGTTTACAGATAATTTCATCTCGTATGGAGCTATTAACCAAAATCTGTCCTCATATAGGGCCAATAGGGCGTGCATATATCATGCTGTCAACAAGGTCCAATTTTAAGGCTTATTCAAGGGTTGCGGCATAATATGGAGAGCAATTTGGCGCAGACTCCCAAGCTGGTTCATCGTCCTTAAGCTTGAACGGTGAGGTTGATTGAGTCATCAGTAGACCGTGTGAACATGTGACCTTATATTATAGAGAAGTATATGGCGAGATAACTATTTTTCATTTATTTTCGATTTTAACTTAATTTCTGCACTTACGTGCACGGTGATACCATTCCATGCGGCTCCGCTACGGACATGTTTAAAATAATACGTGTGGAAAAAACATTTTATTCGTGAAAGTGTCAGGAAGGCTACTGTGCATAACGGTAGTTATGTACAATGGCAGGTCAGTGGCTGGGTTCTCAAAAACGTGTAAGTTCCCTACTCCTGACCAAAAGATTACTACGCATCTAAGAAATTAGTTGTAAAACATGTAATAAAATATGTTTTTCATGAAAAGGTTTATAAATTAATCTGTGATGTATAAATATACATATAAATCTTAAATTAGATAAGGAATCAATATACATAGAATTTAAAAACATACAATTGAAAAGCCAGTGTTATTTTTCGTATAAAATCAAGTACTCGTATTTTTTTTTATTATTAAATATTGAAAAATCTAAAAATATTTATTGAAAATGTATATTCCAGAATGGCATGAAGTCTTATGAAATATGTGCAGAAGCTTACAAGTGGCAGGTAGATAGATTTAATTTGGCTGACAAAATCTAATTTCATTGAAGTTTCCTTACACACAACAATATCCCTCTTCAATATATCAAGTAAAGTCAATATCCCCATTAATCACTTCATACAATAGGAGCTCGATGTTTATGCTCGACCACCCCACAGAACATACTCTTGCTTAGTTATCAGTATTGCAATAGTGAATCTTAACAATCCGCACCGTTTGGCAGATCACAGAATGAAGTAATTTTCTTGTATGGAATTAATCAGAGCTTTTATATATTGTAAGAAATCCATAATAATAAGTAAGTATGCCTTTTAGAATGGGGCTTGTTTCGTATAATGTCGTGAAAGGTGGTTTTGTTGTGCAGCACTGTGTTGTAGTTTATTTTGTATAAAGAAGAAAATTTAGATTGTATGTTATTATTAATTGTTAGTAATAAAAATAGTATAGTTATACTAAATTATGTATCATATCACGTGAATATTAAATAAAGTTGGTTGTTCTTATTTGTTTCTGCAAATTTTGCATTATAATTGTTTTTGATATGATGAAATTTGTTCATCACCTGCATTAGGCTAGTGAATAGCGCGTACGTTCAGTAAGCGAGGGTCACGGGTTCAATGTTCGTACTGGTCGCATTTTTTTAAAATGTGTAAATTATAGCCAGGACATGAACTCGAAACGGTTGAGCTAATAATAAATAACTATTACTAGTAAACAAAAGCAAAGAAAACCTTTATATTGAAGATCCCATATACTCCATTTCAGAGCGTTTAAAAAATATATTTGTTTGGCACATCGCTGTCTGGCGAAGAAAGTATTAATCATACTCGTAGATATTTTTATTTCTCATGTCTTGATTTTAAAATAAATATAATAATTTTTAGGAAATTTTATAAATAACTGTAGAGATTTGTACTTTTAAAGCATTTATTATAACGATTCATTCATAGTGTGAAAATTATTTTAAAAAAAATGAAAAATAAATAGTTGTTTGAAGTTTAAGTTTTATTTGAATTCTATCCATTTTGTCTATGTTTTAGTACAAAATATTAGTATCTTTATGACAGTTTAGCGATCAAAACCTGCAACCATTTATATTTATAAGCAAACGCAGTGACCACTGAGCAAGTAAAATTGAATTATAATGACTAAATTTCTATCAAATGATGACATCGTTTGCTTATTATAAGCTTTTATCTGTATATTAAATTCAAAAATACTAAGCCGTTTTTCTGTTAAAAAACAATATATGTGTGTATGTGTAAAATTTATATGGGTTAAATATTATTTTAAACGAATAACATTATGTTTAGCAATAATGTCAGTAAAATATATACATCAAACAGCGGCGCTAGTATTGTGCCAAAAACATTATGTAGAATCAGACATTAAATTCCTACTGACAGATAATTTGAATATGAAAAACATTTTGGAAATATAATGATCTTACAAAAACGAGCTTTGCTTTCGTCTCGCTTCTTTGAACAAATAAATGGATTTAATTCAAGGAAAAAAATACTAACAATGTTTTCCAGAGTTTCACAAGGTAAACAAACTCATGCGGTTGTAGACTTCCGGTTATAAACGCGTTTGGTTACAGTACAAACGTTCAGGTGTCGATAAATATTTTATACAAGGCCGATGCGAAATCAGTTCAGAAATGATTTTCTTGTTTGCCAATTTCACTGGACAATGGCAGTACTCTAGATTTTCAGCAAAGCACACATTGTGTGTTGCGCATTTTATATTTTAACTGTAGAAAAAATATGTATTGTGGAAATAAAATATTTGGATAACTGAAAAATGTGTATTTATTTCATATTATTATCCAAATAAATATATTAATAAAATTAGCTTTTATAAATATATATAAGTAAATAAATGATTCAATATTATTTGTGATTTTTGTACTGTATAAATAGATTGAATGAAAGTAATAAATTAATTTATATAATATACTGGAAAAAGCAGTGGTATTTTAAAAAAAGGAAAATTATTTTCATCAGTCATACGCCATTATTTCAATATTTGACAGATTTTAAAAAGTACAATAAGCGGCGGTTTTTTTAAATATATCTTGTAGAAAAATAAATCAAACTGTAAGGTTATTTTAATAAAACGCGTCATTGCTAGGCGTAAATATACTTCATGATGTAAAAATTGGAAATAAGTGAAAATAGAAACAACATAAAGTTAATCAAATGAATGTCAATAGTTTAAAAAACTGCTTATAATATTTCAATGTGTTGCCCCTACCATTCGTTTTTCTTTCAAAGTTATAATGGGAAGAAAAAAAATATCTCATGTATTTAAAGTATAATAAACTTTTATAAGTTTTCAGAAATCAACGATATAGCTTGCGATCATAATTTTAGTAAAAATATAATATATATTTTTACAATACATTTTCGTACTAAGAAATGCTTAGAATAATGATATCACACAAAACACATAAAAGAAATTGCTCCGAGTACGTGTAACCGTTCATAATATAATCCAGACAATTTGCGGATCCTCAACATTTCATTTTGGGTAACATTTCTCTATCTCTGAATTTCTTTTGTACTTTTTGGGTGCAAAATTACGCTAAAGCCAGGTAAGCCAAGACCAAAACGTTTTCATATGATAATGCAGACACTTAGATTATAATAATGTTTTATGTGAAGAAGGGATTTTCTGGGCATACAATAATTTGCCGTTTCACGTAATGCGAAATGTCCGTCGCATTAAAGGAGATATAAATATTGCTTAATCACCGTCAAAGTAACAATATAAGCGACAGCACGACCTTTATTTATCAACTTCATCTAGGATGAGATAAAACAGGGTGAACATCATGTTCCCAATTGATCATTTCCTATACTAAAGAGATAACAAACATTCTTAGAATTTATACTTAAGTATATTATATAAATATATTACAATAATCTTTATCTGTATGTCATGCATTTTTAAAATAAAACCATTGAATTTTCATGAAAATTTGGTCATTGTTTACTGAAAATAATCTTCCATTTATTTCACTGATACGACTGAACAAATGGTTAGAAAAATGTTTCATTACAAGAACCTGGAATAGAACTTTTTTTTCAAATTTGTAACCCAAATCACTATTCACACAAGTAGTTAAGAAATATAACTAGAATTTATAACTATCATAGTAAGTAACAGATTTGATTGACTATCAAACAGCAGAGCTTAAAATTAATGATATCTTTTTTCAACAGAAAGAATTAAAAAAATGTTTTTAATGTCTATCAATAGCTTTACGATTAGTTTCCACAAATCTCAAGAAAACTTTTTGCATTATCATATATCTTATTGTTTTGTATACGAAAAATATAATTACAAGGTTTATAAAGCTTTTATGATGCACATATTCTACACTGTTAAAATTTTAATTTGAAAAAAAATACAATACACTTCAACGAGAATAGTTTTTTTCAAACCTAGAGTTATCATAGATATTAAAAAAATAAAGTTTAACTGTCGTAGCTTAGCAATATATATTTATAATATTTTTGCATTAAAACTACGTATAAATTATGTTTCATTATTTCAAAAATTAAAAACGTTCCCCCCCAATAATATGAACAGATATAATAACATATGAAATAAAGTTTTGTAAACTAACGATACATTTCAATTCAAAACAGAATTTTTCTTTTTGATAATACTTGTTTTTCTTTGAAATGTAAATTACTTTCTAAGTGATTATATGTATATTACTCAAATTGTGGAAAAACTTTACCAAGTGTATTTTCAGGCTTCAATTTTCATGTAGGCATATGGTAAATAAATTTTGTATGTGTTTCGTTCTTCTACAAATTATAAATGAACTTGAATCACTTTTGCTAAGATAGAATATTCGATGAAAATGTCACATTTTAGAAACATCCTTCAAACAGTTGTTTCAAGTGTCTATGAGAATTCAATTTTTTAGACACTAGGAAGTACGGAGTGATAAAAATAGAACAAATAAATATATTAAAATAGACTTTCCATATATAGAACGAACATTTATTATTCAGGAATTGTTACACAAAAAAGCCACATGTGTTTGGGATAAATATTATTGATTACGAGTATTTTAGATTATTAAGTAAAATATAAAATAAAATTTTAAGTTCTAAAAAACATGGTCTAAAGAATACAACAATAGGATTATAAAAACTTATGAAATCACTGAAATAAACAAATAAACTTTATAATTTTGTTGTTTGCATTTTAACATACAAAACATCGTTGTAGATTTTATTGATCGTTCTTATCAAATTAACAATCATTAACATGTAAATCTATTCCTTTAACCATGTTTGTTCCGAAACGAAGTATATGGATTTTTATAATGTGTGTTTTTGACAGATTTTTTACGACTAATAATAGTCAGTTATTAGGTTTCAAATGCACATTAAAAAACTTGTGAAATTTTTGGCAGCTATGGAATTCGAGCCCTAGATCATTGATTTGTGAGTTTGATGTGCCATCCAATTACTTACGAGAGAAAGAAATTCATATGTTCAACTTATTTAATTGTTGAGCTTTAATGTTCATAAATCCATCGTAAATCATAAGTATAATTAATAAAAGTCAAATTACTAGTTAAATATTATACAGAAAAAGCTTCAATTATATGAAAACATTATGGTGCCATTTAAATAAATAAGATTATTTTATTTTTATTTCATTTAAAAATATTTACTTGTTTAAGTAAAATGCATTACATGTAAACATAATAACTTAATGTATATTAATATTTTAAATTTATATAAGTTTTGGAAAGTAATCAACGCGGAACTTAATTCATCAAGACAAAAAAGCATTATAAATTTTAATAATAAATAACATTGGTGTAGTAAGACTATCGCAAAGTTGTCAAACGCTTGCCTAAAGCGCCAAACAAATAGTTAAAATCTATTTAAATCGCAATCCGTTTTCGTGGTGAGCCGCTTCTATGCTAAAAACAGATAGGCTGTATTAAATAAAAACGGAAGGATGTGCTATTAAATTTTCAATTAAATGAAATGTTTTCTATTGTAAACGCGTCATAGTAAAAATGGGTGTATGAAAAATCTACATTATATATCGACTCATCCCAGACAGAATCGTAAGCGTAAAACTGCATATTACTGGAGTTTATTTTAATAAATAAATTAAAACTTAAAACCTTGTGTATATTAGTTTATAACTTAGGATTAAAGTTCATGAAAACTTGATACCATGCGGATATCTATTTTGAACGGATTCGAGAGGAAAAAACGGAAATTTTCCTATTGCCATATACGATTTTCTGCCGGGAATGGGTTGATAAATTGAAGAGCGTGTGTGAATTTATGTATGGTAAATTTTTCGAGGCATTTTTAATATAAATTTGACTTATACTGAAACTGTTTTTGTATATATAATTATTATATAAAGAAAATAGTAAAAATCCTTTATCAAAATATGGCAGTTTTTAGTAGTCCGTTATTATACCGTTATATTATTATTATTTTTATATTTAAACCATGTCCGCTCCAAAACAAAGCATATGGATCTACACACAATGTAAAGATTGACAGTTTCTTACGAGTAATAATCGTCAATTTTTAGCTCAACCGTTTCGGGTTTAACCCGATACATTTATATAATGCATAAACATTTTAAAATATATTATTTTCGAAAATAATAATACTGCAAAGAAAGATCAACGTATTGATAAATTGCAACATCATATAAATAAACTTCTTCTTTTTATTTTATCATATGTTTTTGACAGATTTTATTTTTTACCAGTAATAATTGTCAGTTATTAATTAGCTCAACTGATTTAGTCCATATTCTGGCTTCAAATGCACATGAAAAAAATGTGCATTTTTGCCAGCTAGGCGATTAGAACCAATATTACATAAGTAAACAATACACTTTAATTAATATAACACTCAAGCAACTTTGGTCACATAATATTATTAAAAAGCGTACACGAAAGAGTAGATTAACACAACAAAAGCCAGTTTCATTATAATTTAAAAAATGTCTACAATTTCAGATATCAGTAACGTAATATATTACAAATGTGTGCCAATGCATAATATTGTATTTGAAAATACTGAAACTAAAAATGATAATTCAAATTAAGTGAGCCTCGGACATACTCAACGATTCCTTGATTATTCTTATGCGACGGTCACAAATAATGTCCGCAATATATTCATAAACAGTATACGTCGGTAACATATCCCATACACTTTCGTAGCTTCATTTCTCTTGTTGAAAACCATCCCAAACAGGAAAGGGGATCATTTATAAACGTCTCGTATGGGAAACTCCCGCCGTTTCCTTTGCTCTACTACAATATACCAAAGCTCCATAGTTGACTGTTACATATTTTTTATAGAACTTCAGTACTATGAAATGATTTGTTTTATATACTGGTTAGCGAACGAGAGGTAAAAATAGAATATGATTTCAATATTTGCATTGAGAAATGTTAAATATATGCTCGTATTTTCCAAAATATGAAGTATATATTATTTTTAATTATAGTACTTGATCTTATTTGAATTGTTTAAAAGTAATGTTTTTAAGTTCATGCAACTTATTTTTATGAAATACAGTTTTGTTAAGAATATATTGATAAAAAAATATTAGAAATACAAAAAGAGGTACGAGTATATAGTTTTTTTGACAATCAGTGAGAAACATTTTTATATTATTTCATTCTGGCACTGAGTTTCTCATATGAAACTGGTATTTTTTGAGTCTTTTTCATTTTATATAGAATGTGTATAAAACATTTTTGTTTACTTGTCCCACCATAAAAAATCGATAAAATATGGCTTTTCCTATAAAAATAAAATCTACTTTAATATGTATCCCTCTCGGAGGAATAAGAAGCCCCGCGATTTTTTGTCATCCACTCGTGTGTGTGTGTATATATTTGTTTGTATGTAAACATCCCTTAAATTGAAAAATCAATAAATTGGGCTATAAAAAAATAAAACGTATTCGAAGGAATTATTGAAACATTTCATTTTTGCACCATAGCTGTAAATTTATTTAGAGCAAGAGTGAAAAGATTATTTATCCGTTAATGCACAGATGTTTTTCATTTTCCAATAGATTTTTGATGAGGTATAAAATTCAACAAAAGAAATAATACGCTCATCAATATACTTTTACTAATTCTGTAAATTAAATTTTATTATTGAAAAATACTTTTTCAAAAATAAACATGTGTTTTGTAACTGTTTAATAATGAAACGTGCATTTTAACGCAGGTGAACTTGGAGATATTGACATTTATTATACAACTAGAAACATTACTCGTATATTTATTGTCTTTTTACATTATTATATTTAATTAAAAAATATAATAAAACACGTGATAGTTACATGCTTCTGAAAAAATTACAGAACGTATATTTAGTTTCCATTTATAACTATTTAATAAACGATTAAAAATATCATTGTGTACATTAAGAAATTTGTTTTATTAATGGAAAATTATTGTTTATTATGTTGTATAGAATAAATTTTTACTTTATAATTTTAATAAAAGTATAATTATACATTTTTGGATAACAAGCTTTTTTGTAAAATGTCATTGTCTATGATTATATGATCCTTGTTGTTTTGTCCGCATATAGCAGCTTTAATATTCTTACAAAGTATCTTGGATTTACAGCTGTCCTCGGTTAAAACCAAATGCCGCTCATCCAACCCCTGAAAATTGACAGTGATGTTCTATGAAGCTTATTATAGCACATTAAAAAAAATAGTCTCTTACTGTGGTTAGAAAATAGATGTCTGCAATAAAAACTACAAAAAAAAGTAACAAAGGAAAAAAATAATTAAAAATTAATTAAAAACCTTGTATTTGGCTTGGCTACGAGCAGAGAATGCTAAAATTGCAAATCTTAACAAGGAATGCTTCTTGTTGAAAGTTTCTATATTTTGTCCTCTTGGAAGACCATGGAATATTATCTACAATGTGTATTTTGTAAAAATACGGAATGCCGGCATGACATGAAAAGTTACAAGATATATAGCGTGAATCAAATACTTATGGAAACAACATACGGTGTTCTTAGGCTTCGGCTAAATGCTCATAGGTGACTGCATAGTTCATCCGACTTGCAAGCCAAGAGTTTAGGGCTCAAATCCTGCAGCTGATAAACATATACGTTACTCAAAAGATGCTATCTGGATTATTAATGTTTCGTGTAGGTTAACAATATAATAACAATTGTCCCCATCGTAGGAGAATGGATAACACATCCGACTCAGGAGCCAAGCGTCTAGGGCTTGAATTTCATAGCTGGAAAAAATTGTATTAGTTTTTTCATGTTCGATGAAACCAGGAGAAAATAATTGAACCATTTGAACTAATAACTGACAATTATTGCTCGTAAAAAAATTGTCAAAAAAATCTTCAAATTGTGAAATCCATATTCTTCGTTTTGAACTGGATAGAGTTAAAAGAAAAAATATATAGCGAATAAAAAATTTCATTTTAATATATATTAACCAACAATATCCATTTTTTTTTAATGTTTGTTCATCTAAAAAACATCAATAGAGTATTTGGAGAAAAGGCCTACCGAAAACTTTTATTTATGGGGAAAATTGAATTTTTTTATTATGAATCTAATATCTTAAAAGCAAATCATTTTACAAAGCAAGACAGGAGATGTCTTAAAAGATATATCGAGGTAATATTCTTCTATATAAAA
>JAPMAE010004527.1:0-11831 GCA_036584705.1 Rhyacophila sp. 25_7
GGTCGGATGCCACTATCCACTTACCTACAAGGGCGACAAAATAGAATATTTTAAAGCATTAAAATTATAAACAGTCATTCATAAACAAATGTATATTGTAAAAGAGCTGATTTCTTTGAATTTGCAATAATGTTTCAGCAATTTTAAATACAATTTATAGTTACGTATGGATGTGAAATTTGGAGCCTGACGGAGAAACAAGAAGAGGCCATGCAAGTATTCAAAAATAAAGTACTCCGAAGAATACTTGGATCAGTTAAGGAAAACCAAAGATTTTGCATCCGTACTGATGCTGAGCTCCGCAAGAAATTTACCTCTAACACAGTGAATGTCTTGAAGGCGAGGAGACTCAGATGGGTGGGGCATGTTGTTAAGTATTTGAAAGAACTCCAGTAGCCACTCAACCCGTCGGTTATCCCAGAATGAGATGGGCTGACAACGTAACTAAAAATGCGAATGACTGAAGACATAGAGGCCTGGAGGGCGATTATGCAGTCAGCTACGGACCGAATGGATCGTATCGCCAATTTGTAATCTAATAATATATTACAAAGAAACTTTCTAGGTACGATAATTTAAATGAATATCAGCATTTTACTTCACCTTAAATAATTAATTAAATTACAAGACATAAATTTTCATTCAAACTAATAATTTCATTGGTTTATAGCAGAACTTTTTCCCATACATCAGTTAAATGTTGAAAATTCTCAAGTCGACTTGACAATTTTTTTCGATATTGCAATTTGATTGATACAAAAAACAACGTTTTAGTTTTGAAATTCATAAAAAAATCAGAGATTTTCTTTTAATCGAGTAATGAGTAATCTTACTGATGACTCCATAATTAATTAATTATATAAAAGTGTAACTACACATTAAAATATTAATATATTTTTAAAATGGTTTTCCATTGAAAAATAATAAAATAAAAATTGATTGTTAGACGATATCGTAACAGATCAGCACGAAAATAATTGTTTCTTAGTCTTTCAATCAATTAGTTTTGTTTTTCGGTGTCACTATGTGAATTCATCCAGATAGAACTCAAACCCATTACCTATGACAAAAGGATATGTTTCAAAATATACACATTATCCAGTAAATTCTCAAATGGAATATGATAAGCACAATGAAGCTTGATTTTATTCAAGATAAAATTCACATAATCTTTGGCAAACTTCGAATTTTCCAAAGTATTTTTTTTCTTTAACAATTTTAACTTTGAATGAAATTCAAGGTACGTACGAGTATGTACGATTCAGAATTCTCAAGTGCTCGATTGTATATAAGCGTATCAGGTGATTGATATACAGTAAAGTGACTTACAAATAACACTCTACATAAAATAACGTTGACTAATGCGTTTGTATAGATTAAATTAATATTGGCTATGGTTAACAACGCATGAAAATAAGAATGTTCCACTTTGCATCCTAGAAATCATAACAACTCACATGTGTTGCAAAACTTGGATACCAACATGCGATAAGACACTACTTATTTGGTTAAGTTTTTTTCATTATTTCTCAGATGCCATCGTTTTAATCGTAGAATCGTGTAGTTTTTATTGAATTTTGAAGGAAACGCTTAACTTTTTACAACTCGATTAGAATCATAAACGCTCTTTTTATAACAGAGTATTTTGAAATTCTCTCGACGGCCAAAAGTGGATATCCGTGATATAATACGCTTGATGCAATATTATTTACTCGGTCGTTAAGTTATTCGCTCGCATGTTTATTTAAATTTTAAACCCATAGCGTAAATGAATCGTAAAATTGTTCAATCAAACGCAATATCAACATATCGGTTACAACAAAATATGTGTTATCGACATATCTACTGTAGACATATTCACTTGACCTCTATAATGTAAATATACTTTATTATTAGAATATGTGTATCAATAATTGGTTTGCTAATCTTTTTTCAGAAGTGTAAAAACCAGAACAATGTAAGAAATGATAAAAATATATTTTTTACCTACATCCTTTTCCGTAACATGTCTAACTAAGCATGCACAAGACCAACAGTCTATTTTATTAGATATCGGGTACTGTTTCAAGTAAAAGGAAACTGGAAGCCCAAAGACTGTTCTATCATCTTATCTACTGTCGACAAAATAATCGTTAAACAATAAGTTTTCAATTTAATTTTAGTTTGTATATTATTCGTACATTCTAATTATACATTATAATAGTATGCCTTGTCAAATCTTTTCTAGCGTACTTTTGGTGTGTCACAAAGACGTAACCTATATTTAACTTCCAATTCCTTTATTTTTTGCGCATTTTTCTTCCTCTATCACGCCTAACAATTATTCAGTAATATAGTTTTCAAAGATTGACAATCGCTTGTATAAATTTAGTAACAATATTACATTTCCATCTATTAAAGTGTTCCCTGGTCAGTTTTTACTGCCTTAAAATAGAAATTTAATACGTTTTTATAATGATTATAAAATATCTTTATTTATTTGACAAAGAAACAGCCGGCTGGATTTATCAGAATAGCGTAATATTAAATAGAAAAATTAATTACATATTATATTCCAGTTGTCGTTCCAAGGAGAAAAAAACAAGTGTTGTATTAATAAGTGCGTTTTTATTCAAATTATACTTTAATGGCGTAATAAAACAAGGCAAAATTTACACCCATAAAATACAAACCCATCAATCATAGCCACAATTAACTCCATGATTAAATTACCGTGGTTGTTACAACTATTATTTTGATGGTGATTCGTAGAAAATAACATGAAATTGATTAATAAAATACAATGTTAAACTTTTCTGTGTCGTCAGAGAGTCACACTCATAACTCGGTCATTCATTAAAATGATCTTCATTATAGAAGCGAAAAATATTTTTAAAAGGGTAATTGGTTCCTTTTACATTCTGTATAAAATAAATCCCTATCTGTAAGCTATTATATTTAGGTGTTAATCAAAATGTTAATTTGTCTGCTAATAAGTTTTGTAAATATATGAAAAGTATTATTTATCAATTTAGTGAGCTATAAACATTTATATTATTTTGAATCCCGATATACGAGTATATGAAAACTTAAGAGTTACAAGGAGAATTATTATTGAATGAAATTGACAGTATGAAAGTACATATACATTTGTAAAATGTGGAATAATTAAATTGTTAATAAATACTATCTTTGGAAGAAATGCATCACAGGCGGGAACGTTCTATGATATGAGCATAAAAAACGTGTGCTCCGCTATGAAAAATGCCTAAATAATGGTGAAAAATACTTTAAGGTATATATACTTTTGGTTTTTTGTTTAATTGCCAAACGAAACTTATTTTCTGGACAGCCCTCGTATATTGGATCTTGTAAGTCATTGGATTATATTTTGTCTTTGAACTGTTAAGATTTGAAACTAACACCCAAATTCATTAGTCAAAGCCTTGGTACAGTTCATCGAAAAGCCTATTTCAATTATGTGCTCGTAAATAATAATACAATGATTAATTAATCAAATATACGAATACCCGGAGTACCTCATAAAGCATGGCAAAAATATTGGTTTTGAATATGGTGTAACATTGAAAAGGTACATAGAATATATTTATTTTTTTTAATTTATTTTAACTGATCGGTAGATTACAAATTATTTTGATTCAAACGCTATATATTTCTTTAGGGTCTAACAGTAAGCGTTTTATATGCATGATATCATAATTAGTTCATTATTTTATTAACACGTGGGTTTTTATGCATATTAAAATAGCGAGCAAACGTTTAAGGTGTGAAAACGCCATTTAGGGTTGTCAGAATTTAATGATATATAATGTTTTCATTAGCTGAATAGTAGAATATTAATAATCCTTAATAAGTAATTCTTTCAATACTATTTTTTTAAATGTTTATACTATTTTTTTCGGAGTAATTTATTAATAAATATTAAACCTTTTGATTTAAAGCCTTCAGAGTACGTTACAATCGTAAATGAAACTGTTACGTTTATAATTAGAAACACTTTACAATTTATATTTTACATTTTAGCATTTTGTTCAAAATTATATTGGGAATTACCATGTATTTTTGTTGTGCATAAATGAATAAATGATAAATAAATTATAAATTTCACTTCATTTCACTTGCAGCGGATCATAGCATAAAACGAAAAAAAACGAGATCCCGACAAAACATTGAAAGCATTTTTGCAAATTCGTACGATATTTATTTATTAAAAAATTAGAAATTCAATATGTCTAGATGGACTGTATTTAATATGCAGTCAGCCGCAAAAGTTCGCGATTTAGGTTTTTGATGTATTATATAAACGCCATTGAAAAAAAATGAATTTATCACATCTATTCTCAGTTTTAGTATATATTTCGCATTTATCATACAATGCTTAAAATTTATATCTCATCTTGATCGTGTTTTAAAAAAATATCTCGGGAGTATACTCTTACCATAACAAAAGCGTTTGTGAATGCACTAAAATTTGCAGAATGTCCTTGCTGTCCTCTTATTTGTATATAGCCATCAGGAAGAGCGGACAATAAAATATTATATTTTCCTCCTTTCCATACGATGCCGCGAATTTTTTGAAAAGTGGAAAGTTATTTTTTATTAAAACTATTTTGGCGACTGAACCAGCCAAGGCTCAAACCATCTTGAATAGCTATTCCATTTCAACCAACATATGGGGATACTCTGGTAGGATGTGGTTAGTACCTTGCATTTCGTTGCAATAATTTAGGCGTATATTTCCACAGTGAACTTTATCTACGTCAACAAATTTGTGGAAAATGCCAAAAAACTGGTTACGGTGTCATTACATATTTTTTTGATATCTCCATTTGTAGTGTAAAATACAATTTGCAATGTAGATATCAAAAAAGTATGTAATATCAACACCATAAACAGTTTTTTTACATTTGCCACAAATTTGTTGAAGTGGAATAAGTTCACTTTAGAAATACACACCTCAATTGTCCCTACCCCGAAAACTAAGTTGAAACTTGAAGAGTCCTCAGTTGACAGTCGTGTTGTAGATGCACATAAAATGAGATTTCCGTAAAACTAATATATAACAGGTCTGAAGTATTAACGTATACCATTCTGGTGAGTGAATTTAGACATACGTTGGTTTTATATTTATCGAATTGGATGTGTTTGACTTGCTCATATTTAGTAAACTTTTGGACATCACAAATATCGTTTTATTTGTCGCATTGCGTTTAATTACCTCTAAAATAGTTAATGCATCGACGACAAGATTACTTAGGAAGGCAGGTGACATTGTTCGATCGATAAATCAAGAACTTTTAAAAAGGTTTAAAAAGAAATCCCAGTAGCCAGACATTCGGCTTCTTGGTCATTTTTTAAAAATCCTATTTGGTGTCAACCCTGATTTTTAACTATATGAATGTGGGTCGAAGTTTACAAGGTTGCGAGTTGA
This sequence comes from Rhyacophila sp. 25_7, assembly GCA_036584705.1. Taxonomy (NCBI): domain Eukaryota; kingdom Metazoa; phylum Arthropoda; class Insecta; order Trichoptera; family Rhyacophilidae; genus Rhyacophila; species Rhyacophila sp. 25_7. Next base: position 5,432 of record JAPMAE010004527.1, read on the forward strand.
TTTTCTTGGCGTTCATGAAACAGATAACCTTGACGGTAGATGGGTGTTAGTTTCACGTAAATTACACGCACCTTGCAGCGTTATGTCAGCGGGACTCCAAGCGGATATAGCTTAAATTTTAATTAATGGTTTTCAAGTTTCCCAATACTGGCAACACTAATCAATTTCTTCTAATTTTAAAAACAATTTCTGCTGACCATGTCAAACTTAACAAATTGTTTTAGATAGCTCGAAACATTTTTTGAGACAGCTGATATGTTATTAAATATAAGAATACGTAATTGCACGTTGTAGACCTGCTTTACTCAAACTCTTTCTCTGGTTGATGTATATGCAAAGATCACAACAATTTTTAATGTTCTAATAATTATTATAATCGAACTACATAGTTTAAGCAACAATTTTATAAATTTGTGTTTTTCTTCAAACGCCACAATGAATATAATTGTCACATCATAGTTATATTTTATTAAGTAATAAATTAAATAAAAATTATAATTTTACTCTTTATTCACATTTCACCCGTTAATATAAATATTATACATAAAAACCATATTCCACAAAACTTCATTTTGGTGGATAAATGATCATTGCATAAAATCGTATTTCAGTTTTAGTTTATTGCAATATTTTTTAACATATTAAAGAGATAATATATTATTGATTCAACGCGTTCTTACTCGTAACACGAGAATATAAAATAATATTACATACACAAAATTAAATAGAAATAACAAATAATTAACGCAGGATGTACAAAAAACACATTAAATATTTTTACATTAGAGGAAGTCTACTGATTGAGCTGAGATTAAAAAATAATTCAAAAAACAAAATCCGCTTAGGCTCGCATTCAAGAGGAAGATATCGACAGCCGAGATAATTAAATTGAACATAGTTACTGCCCTCCGTGTAGGCACAACTACTGGCTATTTTTTATTTCTCGTGTAGTTATCGGATACATACTCGTAACTATTAATACTAGCCAGAATAGCAGAGTTTTCATAGTCAACACGCATTAGTCCAAAAAAGCACACTTAAGTCAAGATTCCTTCTAAATTTAATTAAAGCATACCCAGGAGAAAGTTGGCTGGGAATCCATCATCTTATTATCGTACAATATAATATTCAAATTATATTTTTATATGAAATTAAATTGAAAAATAGGACATTCACTTTAAAAATTAACTTTTCCTGTCTTTTTATATATATACGTTCTTGTGTAAATAAAGATTCTTTCCAAAAATGTTTATATATGAGAAAATATTTAAGATATTTTCCACATGGTCGTCAACAGTTATACCCAAAAAATGATCATGGAATGATATTTGCATAGTCCTCATATGTTTGCAACTTTATGTGAGCCGTAAGTACGTTATACGAACAAAAAATAAAACAAAAGTCGTTTATTTAAAAATTAGTGCGTCATTCAAAGTCGCTGTTAGGAATTTTGACGCCTATACTTAGATGAGAAAATTGCGAAGTTCTATTAAAAAATCTTTTTACTTCAAACTTTTTTTTTAATTATCACAGCCATTTTCAATTTCATAAAAAATGTTTTGCAGTTAAAAAACTCATTTTTTCGCGTATGTAAAATTAGTGTCTATGGCAGGAGCCACATTAAATTTCTTATTACGCTTCTGGCGTTATTTGATTTTGATTTTTTTTACTGTTTTGCAATAATCACAATGATAATTACTAACTGCTACTCTCAAAACATAGTCAAGATACAGATCAATCGACCGATTTCTATTGACACAATATAATTTTCATGAAATATGCTTAAAAACTTTTTTTTTCAATGGAAAATGCTTCCCAAGTTTATTTTACTGGCAACAAGTGTCTTGCAGGCCGGTAAAAATTTTTTTCACGGTGGGATAAAAAAGCAGGTAGTTCAATTAATTATAATACACATTTAATTAATTAGGTATACTCCAAGGCTAAGGTAACACTGAAGTGCTTCAGTATGGCTTCCAACAAACCCATGGTGCTCGAAAGGCAGATAGACGGTGTCATGCAAAATGCATGCAATGTCAAGTGAAGTATCTTATTTGTCAAATAAATGAATGTGTAGCATTTCAGATCACGTTGGCTTCCAACCGCTGCTCTAAGCTATCCCCGAAAGGTAAAACAGACCGATATGGTCGCGTCTGACCCCTAGTAGGACCAAGTTATACAACCCACACACTGCATACTTATTTTGTCAAACTTTTAAGTCAATCGCCAAATATTAATTAATTAAGTAATTTTAGTTATCATTCACATTGTAACTGTCAAACTTAAAATCCACGAATACATTGTAATAAGTGATAGTGTATTTTTTTCTATGACCCTGATGAATCTTTTGCTCCCCAATTTTATCAGTTTCAATCAGAAAAACTGAGACAGGATCAAAGTGCACCACATGGCTGATCACGGAATCAAATCCAGAGCGATACAAATACGTGTCACATCTCATAATTTCCATATTTTTTTCTTGTCTGGTGGCTCCAAATGTTATTTATTTGATTAACGACTCCATTTCTCAAAACTCACTCATCGAATGTTCTTTGCATATTTCATTATAGAATAGGATGATTTGTACATATGCATCAATTAATGATCTTTAGAATAAAGGCCTCACATAAAAGCTAACAGCTGGAAGTTGAGTATGAACGTTAGGGGCTGTCCATAATCCACCAACAAACATTGACATGGTGGTACAAGGGGAGGTTGGTTTAATTTTTATTGTTGAGTAACATTTTTTTTATTTGAAATCCCGTAAATTTCATTCCTGTTTAATGTGGAAAATTACATAACTTTTGAGAGTAGCTGAATCTACATGGTGTAACATGAAGGGGAAGAATAAAAAAACCTACTGAAAAATGATACATGCTTTATGGATCACCTTATGAATACTCAAGTCATTATTAACTATAAGGGAGAAGTCAGGTCTGAAGGCATTTGGAGACCACAAATCATATAAATCAAGTCAACTTTTTGTTCTTTTATCTATTTAGAAAATTGCCACATAAGAGAACAATAGTCATATATTTCCCAATTCAGAAAAAAAAAATATTATTTATTTAATGTATTCTTTTATTTTTTATATAAATGATTTTTTTACATACTACAAATATTCGACACTAAAACACAATATCAATAATTTGAACACAGAATGCTAAGGTTTTATATCAGTCTTTTATTGCATGGTTATAATAATGAAAGACACTGCATTAGAAGAGATTTGATTGTCATTTAGAAATGTTAATAAAAAGAAATTAAATTATGGTGAATGCAAAAGACACGAGATGATTGCATTGTCAAGAATTTTTCATTATCATTTTAACATCGACAATGAAAACAAAAACAATATATATACGTATGTATTTTTATTGTTCTATTTTTGTCTGTAAGAAATTTTGTGAAGAGGCATGTAGCATTCTTTCCAAAGGTAACTAACTAATATATTCTCTTTTTATAAATGGAAATTTCCGGATCCCATATACAGATGATTAACAATCCGCAAAATAAATTAAATATACTCAATTGTAATGCACTGTCTTTATTAATGTATTGTTATTTTAAACTAACAGACTTATTTTTAAGTTCTTTATAAAAATCATAATTATTCAAATATAATTAATTAATCAATTTTTCAGGTGACAAATCAGATCACTTCACCGTCACTATAATACGATTCATGTTATAATGTTGTATGCGAATGAATGATTGACATTAAATTACAATACATATGTATATGATTTGCTTCGCTCACTCCTTAAGCAAAAACATAAACAAATATTGGCAGGGACCATTCTGAATCTTCGGGGTGAGAAAAAAAATTATTAAATCACGTTAATTAAGATTGTGCCCCAATACAGAATTATTTATTGCTAAATTTACTCAATACAAAATTTAAAGCTTTCAGTCTTGCCCTAATCGTAAAAAAACTTCTTTTCACAAAATACAAAAATTATTCTCAAACTTATTATTATTAGGTACAACACTGCAATATATAATTATGTGTATGTAATTGGAATTAAAATAAATTAAACATAACCACAAATCACTGACATTGTATACTATTGAAACACGATTTTTACGAATTTTCAAAATGTTTTAATAATTTTACAGAAAACACAGTAAATCTCAATAGATAACAATTTCAATCAAAATATACCATTGTCAATACTATGTATGACTATAACTATTATAGCAGCTCCGTTTAAAATTTACCATATATTTAGGGGATAGCAAAAGAATTAATATATTTTCAAAAAACATTACAAATGATGAACATGCTGTTTCACTATTGTAAAAGATTTAAAAAAAAAATATAATCAAGATTTTGCAAAATTATTAACTCTTTCGCTGCTATGCTGTATATGTATATGCTATTATTAAGTCCATATTACACAAACTAAGATTAAAAATTTAAAAAAAAAGGAATGTTTCAATGATTCAATAGCACTGTAGCAATTTACCAATGTATTGCGATGTCAACAATGATATGCCGTTGTTTAGCAGTCAAAGTATTATAAAATGGAGTTACAGCACACGTGCCAACACAATGCATGATATGCAACTTTACCTGTCTATTTTCTGTAAACAGTTGTAAAGTTTTTTTGATAAATTTTCTAAAATATGCGACATGTATGAAACAATAAACCATAAAGATTATTTTCATACACCGAGCCAAATTGTTCAAGATCATAAGTTGAAAAAATCTGGGTGCGACATGAGCCTGCAAAGGTTTGATAACTTTTGTTCTTGACATTGAACAAATTCTGGTATCAAGAACAATAATACGTGCGTAATAGTATGTATTACATTATGTTTTATCAGATCAATCATTGGGAAAAAATAAGTTTATATAATTTCATCTAAATTATAAAAGTATATTTAAAGATGAATAAGTGACAATATATATCATCGTGACTTGAAGTTTTTCTATGTTCAGTATCTTGTAGACATACGACATATACATCTAGACAACTAATCTAAAAAATCACGTCTACAGTATTGTTTGTACCTTTTAACTTAGAATGTTCGCATATGAAATATTGATCGACTTCAAGAATGAGCTTTGTGTAAACTGTCCTGATATATCCTCCAAAAACTTCAGTCTCAACAGACAATTTCGAAACTAATGGATAAGACATTTTTCAATTAATGCACTAGGATAAAAGAGAAATCGGATAATGGGTGGCTTCTTTGCAGCTGGCGAAAAGAAGAAACTTCCTACATCTCCACTCTCGATAGAAATAATTTTCAAAAATTATTCACTCTGACAAATATCACTCGTCTATGGTGTACAATAATTTGACTAGTTTCAAACTTTGTGTTTGATCCACTTTCCGACATTCCTTGTAGTTCTGGTGATGATATCAGGTTTGTGCAATGGATCTTGCCATGCTGCCAAATTGACTCGTTTGATTTCACTGTCATTGCAAGATACGAGATTGTTGCTAGAATAGAATACAAAATAAAATGTAAGTTTGGATACAACGTCGATTAAAAGAATATTAGCAAGAATTACGACCAACAATAATCTATAACAGGCATATCCAACTAGGCTGTGATCTATCTGCAATACCAACATTCACCCATTATTATTCTTCAAATGAAACATTACAAATAATAATGGGTGTAAAATGATGAGATTTGTCCTTTTGAACATTTCAATGACTCCTCCCAACTTTTTTATTACAAAGCTTCAGGAATAACGTATTCAAAACTTTTTTTTTACCATATCCACTCCGAAACGGAGCCCATGGATCTCAATAATAATAATTTAAAACCAAAAAAACTTGGATAATTTTTGCTAGCTACACGATTTGAATTCATTGACTGTTGGCTAGTGAGTCAGATGCGCTATCCACTTATGAGTACCTATAACGGCGACTATTCAAAACTATTATAAACTATAAAACTTTGCCTCAGTTTAAAATTAGATGTTTCACATTTTTTCTTACTCTCACTCCGGCAGCAATGTGTAAGTAATAGTAATCGTATTAAAATGCAAAGTCATCAGGCTTATTTGTTAATTTAAAGACAATTTTCAAAAAAAAACATTAGTCAATGAAATAAAAATCGAAGTGGCCTTCGATTACCTTTCTAAATCTCAACGAGACCATAGTACATTAATTATAGTTGAATGTGCACGTTTTTTACATATTCACAACTCAATTTCTCTGAGCCTATTTTGCAACAAATCAAAATCTATCAAAACATAAATCCATGCCAATAAATTATAACGTACCTAGGTGACACAAGCGAAAAGACGTCTTTCTGCAGAGTAGTAATCTGAGGTACATTGTCGCAAATGATTCTGGCAAGAGAGGTCCTCATAAGTTGTGCTAACTGCTGCTGAGTGAACGGCTCCGGTTGGTCCAGATTGCTGTAGAAGTAACGGTCA
>JAPMAE010004530.1:0-10198 GCA_036584705.1 Rhyacophila sp. 25_7
TCACATTGTGGAGATCCTTATGCTTCGTTTCGGGGCGGATATGATTAAAAGAAAAGAAAAATTTGCATAATATCTCAAATATATATTTTTTGTATGGGAATTCGTATTTCGAGTATTATTTGAAGAGATATATGTATAAAGACGTTTCTTTGATGAATTTTATTAATATCTTCATTATTGAGTGTTTATAACAGGGCTGTAGTGTCAGAGTCAGTGGAGTCGTGACATTTTAGCTGGAGTCGGAAAAAAATTGACTGATTCCGATTTTCTTTTTATTTTCGTTAATGAAAACATTACGGAATGTGTGAAAAGTTGACGAATGTATATGATTCAGAATTCTGGAACTACAATATGTTGGACATTTTCTCGACACCAGTGTTTAAAGTATTTTCTTTCTTTTTTTAATATCTTTTGTCTTATTATTTAAAAGGTTTGATTTTATTCTTTTATATTATAAATATAATTATTTATCTATAAAGATGTTGCTTGTTGCATATAATTAATATTTTTTATTATTAAATTAATTTCTTTGCATACGAATGTGCTTACTCTTTTATATATACATATCATTATCAATAAATCAATATAAATAAATTAGGTAGACGTAGGAAATTATAAAATAAAAATTGAAGTCGGAGTTGGAGTCGGAGTCGGTAAATTTTGAACCGACTCCACAGCCCTGGTTTATAATAAACTTAACGTATTGTGAGTTGTCATTATTACAATTTTCCAAAACTTCATCTACCTAAATTTCAAACCCTTACCCATAACCTTTTTACCGTAATAAATAAAAATCTCTCTATCTATAACCAATATTGTTTTATCGTCAGTGTTAAAACTTAATAAATGCAACGAGAGTATCACGTTGATATATATATACACCTGTAGCGTACGGAAAACTATTTTTCCGATAATTTGACGTTTTCACCGGCTCTTGCCACCTAATTTTACATTGAAATTCTTAAATCCTTATTACGTCATCAAAAAAGCCACTAACCCCACTTTACATACTAAAAAATGATACCTACCAATAATTAAAATATAATTTACCGCATGATTTGGTATAGATTACGAAATATATCTTATTTTTTGACCAAAAAGTAAAATCAAACAAAATACAGAAAAACTGACTTCCTATACAAATAATACCGCACGTTTTGATGACTTTGTTGAATAACACAACAGAATTAAATTACTTTTATAATTGGTAAACCTTATACAAGATGGGCAATGGTTTTATATTTGATTTCGAACTTTTTTGACACCCATTGTTTGCCGAGATAGATTTTTTTGTTGTTGATTTTTCGACTCAAAACAGTCACGAATAATTAAAAATAAAGCCAGTGTATTTTTAATTATTTTGAAAGATGTGTTTTTAAGTACCTTTTGGTATTCGTAAGAGTAAATTGGATGGCCATGAAATAGTTTTTTTTTAATATTATAATCGAGTATTTAAAAATATCGGCTCAGTGAAAATATTATCTGGCTGTAAATCCATGGGTCGCAAGTTTGACTCCGTGGGTTGACAAAAAAATTCAAATGTTTGTTAATTATACGTTGAAACATTTAATTGGTATTGAAAATGAACGATTGAGACAACCATAGAACAAATCAACTACAATGAAACACCGTTTTTACGTGCCCAAAATCCACGTTTTCTCACTATTTGCGTGCAATTTTTACAGTCTAGTTTCTTTTTACTACATTCCCTACCCATTTTTACGTTTTTATTTTCAACATTTCGCGTTTGAAGAATGTTAAATTCAATTCAAATTATAAACACGTTTTAATAAATGTGTAACGATTTCTAATAATTGACATGAATATTGGGATAAAGGTTACATGAGTCATGTAATACGACATGATTTCTGTGTAATCGTTTCCTTGATGCATTTTCAATAAAAGAAAATAAATATTGATGGCTTTTAAAGGTATTTTATTAGCATTGATGACGTACAAGATGAAATGTCCCGATCAATTTATAAGATTGAAGAGCTTTTAAACCAACCCAAAAATATGTACCAAACCGATAGCTATATACATAGCTTTTTATATAAAATAAAATGGTTTAAATTATTTTTAAATCTTCGATCTATGTTTTTCTTCTTATCACGTTTTTTTTTGAGTATTTGAAACTAGAATATGGACCAAATTACTTGAGCTAATACCTGATAATTATTAGTCTTAAAAATCTGTAAAGCAATCTTTACATTGTGTATTTTTATAATACCTATATAATTTTGAACTGTATATGGTAAACAATCTAAATTGCCAGTCTCTGATTTATTAAAAATATTTTACATATGTTTACAGTACCTCTAATCTTATGAGTGAGCTTTTGGTTCTGCTAGTATATACACCGTCGAAGTTTTGATCATAGACTGCAGTCATTTTGTGGATCTGGTACGTCTAAGTTGAAAATTGTTTGTATTATTTTTCAAATATTTATTGCTAGCAGAAGTTAAGTAACTAAATATCAACAAAATATGACACACTCATTATACAAGAATTCATTTAAATTTTCTTGAACGTTGGTGTTAATTGCCATATGTTCAGAACATAGCTATTATAATTGATTATAGTGTTATATTTAAGTATTAAACAATGAGTTAAAGATATATAATCTATGAAATAATTAACTTTTTCATACATTTCTTAGTAATTCCTTTACAAATCGTCATAACACGTTGCTAACTTGATGATGTTAGATACGCATCTCCGTGCAATTCTTTGATCGCCGCAATGTAAAGCCTGTAGGCGACAGGCGTGACAATTTGACAAAAAAACACACACTGTGCTTCCACATCAATTCTTATAAAAAGGGGGTTCTTTGTCAGTGGCGTTTATTTCAAGAATTCATATCCGGTGACAAAAATTCAATAAATATAGCTATGTTACAGAATTCATTCTTATATAATATATTATAATAAATTAAGAGACCAAAGTAAATTCAAGGTGTTAGATTTTAATATTACTCGGTGCTTTGGCTCCCATTTTGTATTAGTTTCACGCTTAACCTCATAAAATCTTATATTTAAACAACGGGTACATCGTCCAGAGTACATGAAAGTAATTAATCATTACTGACATTTAAAAAAATAGTCATTTACAAGTTACATTGACCAATAATTTAAAGCCAAAAGATGGCACTTACATCGTTTATCATAAGTGCTTAGTTGTAAAATACAGGTGCCATCATGAATACTTGAAGGGAAATAATAATATGTTTTATTAGTTTATACAGCAAACGTCAGGTTTATCGGATTATTTGTAGATGATTCCGTACTTTCATTAAAATGAAAAAGTTTTTCAAAAACTGAAAAAAAATAGACAACATACGACTATTTGGCATTTTATAAAGTCTGCATCCATTTAAGTTGTATTATTACAGTATAACTATAGTAATTAAAAAAAAGTTTTCAATATTTTGCACAATTTTATATGATAGTTCATTTTATGGGAACATTAATTTGTCCAATGTGTTGGTTGGTAAAATGTTAGTACAACTAAAACTCAAACTCAAATTAAAGGCTTTAATTTTTTACTCTAGACTAATCACATGTGAACTATTAAATACTAAATTTATATAATACTGTCTACAGAGTAATACAGCGCTACTGTGTGAGATCGGAAACGGAAGAAAGAAATACGGCAAGAAAAAACAGGCCAGGAAACCCCCTCTGCGGTTTAGTTCTTTCCTTTTATAATTTATCTTGGTTCTTCCTTGAGTAAGCGTATCGGCTTCAGCCAGCATAATGTTGAATGGTTTGAGTTTATGCGAATTGAAACGGAAAATATGAAATTGTTCATGACATGTGTTACCTCCAAATAATATCTAAAAGTTTAAAGTATTAATCAGTTTACTGTGAAATATCAAAAAAGTAAATAAACAAATTCTTTTCATCTAAAAAAAACTACGCTCGCTTTGATGTCACAAAAAACTACGAGTGTATTCAGCGATTCTAAAACCGTATATTGTTCATTGAGTAAAGTACATGCATTTGTCTTTTTTTAATTTTGACTGTTTAATATAGGTATATCGTTCAAATGTAGCCATATTTTAATGGTTTCATATAATTAATTAGCTTACAATAATAATTTTAGACGAAATAAATTCACCATTCATCGTAAAATAGTTGTATTTTTGTTCACATACTTGATTTATATTCAGCTAAAGCACATTTCATGGTAACTCTTAACAAAACTATTAAAAGTCAAGAAATTTACATTGTCTCTAGTACATTAATACACATATTTTTATGAATATTCTGAAATAAAAATATTTTGATGAATAACAAAAATAAACTTAATACTTCAATAATATTGAAAAAAGGCATGATTAAGGAATTAAATGTTTACGCTTCTTCTCTTTCCTGAAAAATTACGATATGTATTTTATGTATAACATTATTTTCAAGAACTGTTTCTAGTGAAGGTATTCTTTTAGAGTAGTTATACAAATAATGTTTTAATTAAAAATATGTACACTTTTGTCAACAATATATTAAATATTAAATCATAATACTCAATATTTAATCATACAGATTCATCGTATTTTTGTTTTTATCTCTCACATTTTTATAAATCATATCTTCGGATTAAATTTTTCATTATCTTCTATATAGAAAGAAAATATACTTAAAGACTTAATAAAATAAAGTATATAAGTTGAGAGTTTATAATCACTACGACACTTATGGAGAGAGCTCTCTTTAAATGGAGACCAATTAATTAATGAATATAAGTGTACACGCTTTATTCGCAAAATTAGCACAAAAAGTTTTGTTTAATATTCTTCATTAAAATAGTTATTCAGTTAAACTCATATTTGTGACGACTGATATTTTAATAACAACAGTTCTACCAACCACACAATTTAATTTCTTAAATTAAAAATGTATTACATATTATTGAATTGATATTTCTGTATCTCCTCACATATATACGAGTATATGAAACAATCCAATTAATATATCTATTTGACATTGAAAATATTCTTTTTAAATATATTTTTACTACAAAACTCATTATGTAACTAAAATGTTTCGATTTCATTAAAATATTCAATTTTTAATTATGATTGTTCGGAAGAATCCGACTAGAAATAATAAACAAATTCGCCACGTCTAAAGGATTGGCAAAATAAACTGATAAATTTTATATGAAATAAATGGTTCAAAAACATTGAAAAATAAAACTTTTTCTTGTTCACGACGTTTCTTGACGTTTTGTTTTTTTCGTTTTGATACATGGGTGACCCAGTTTTTGTATCATATGCACAAACACATACACGTGTCCTCACACCTACGATATTACAAAAGTATATTATTGTAGTATTATTTCTTACGTATAAAATTAGTTTCAATTTTTTTGATATAAAAAAAGTTAAAAATGAAATAAATGAACAAATTAACTGTCTGCAGATATGTTCACTATAAATATTTTTTATTTTTCTAATTCGTTTAATAAAATATATATGTATGCTTTGTTACATGGTTGTATTGTCTTCATCATGTAACAAAATGAAATAATATATCGATAAACATAATTTTTTTAAATTCATAAACATTTTCATAATGCAATTTAAAACATGTTTTATTGTAAAGAAATGATAAAATTTTAAGTTTGTGATATTAATATTTATAAAAAAAAAGCTCTACGATAGTATTTTCTTAAAGAAAATCTTATTTTTTTCAGTTTCAAAATTTATTTATAACCCACTTACATACGAGTATCGTATATTAAAATAAAAACTCAATTTTTTTTTAAATATTTTTTCAACAATGTTTAATATCTATTAGGGCAAGATTCTTAAATAGTTTTTTGAATTGAAATAGTTTATATTAATCGATAAACTAGATAATCAAAAGATGACCAAAATTAATTATGCAAAGTTTTGCAAATTTTATTTTTACGCAAATAGTAAAAGCTGGTTTTTAGTTTATTCGTTTACTTTTTTTTATTTGGCTGGGTGAAAACTTGAGATGTTTACGTATATTATATATTATGTTAAGCCTACTCCCTCTATAGCGTTGACTGTTCAATTTGCTTAGCTACTCTGTGAGATAATATACTATGTAACTGTAGTTGGCGAAAATTCATTTTCTCTAAGTCATATCATCGCGTAATTATGTTAGACAATACCTACTTTCGTTTCCGTGCCTCGCACACTAATCATTTAGGCCTACACAAAATATATCGTGAATTTCTTTTTTTTGTTACAATGTACAGTCACAATTTCAAATATGTTCTCATAAACCCATTAACTATGTAATTGAATATTTCTTTAATATATGCACTAAATTTATATTTACTTCTACACTATAGTTTTATAGTATTTATAAAGCAGCAAGATTTGCTAATAAGGCATAGAAATAAACAACATATTTTTAAAACATCTATCTTCTCAAAATTAAAATTGCTTTCACATTTTTTTCTATGTAATACTTGTCAATTATTAACTTCACTAATTTTGTTCGTGTCAACAACTGGCTGTGGTGCTCGGTGACAGTCAGGCGCAGCTCAATGACATCTTAATAGAAATAACTCTAAGGATGAATATTGAGAAGACCGAGTATTTAAGCATGCCGAGAAGGACTTGCCCACAAGGAAACATGTTAGCGGGAAAATCGTCATTTGAAAAATTTCACTCCTTAAGTACATGATAACCAGCTTCTTCAAAAAGAATGAGATGACCCTGGAGCTTCTAAGCAGATTAACAAGTGGAAACTCTGCATTCTTCTCGCTGAAGAGTCTCTTCAGGCCCAAAATCTTATCAAAGAAAAAAATTCTGGGTTTATAATATAACCGTGAAACTTAGAGCCTGATAGAGAAACAGGAAAAAAACATGCAGGTATTCGAAAATAAAATACTTCGAAGAATGCCTAAAGAACTAGTTAAAGATATCGCATCCGTACTAATTTTCTAAGCTTTGCAAGCAATTTAACCCCAACATAATAAATGTTTTGAATCTAAAACTCTCAAGAAGGTTGTTGACGGTGTTGAAGTAGGCATTCGACCTGTCCGCCACCCCATAATGAAATGGGTGGATAACGTTACTAAAGATGTAAAAGTTTTAATTGTGAATGACTGGAGAGACAAAGAGCTAGAGGCAAAGAACCATTAAAGAGGCTGTGCTGTCGGCTATGGACATGAATAGATTTTAGCGCTATATTTAATAATGATTTTAGAACAACCGCAGTATTAATTGAACCTTTTAATATATTTAACAATAATATGAACAACTAAACAGTTTAAAATATATGTTTTTCTTAACATACATTTATTTTTTTCAGTGGCGTAGTTACATATTTGTGGTCTCCCGCAGAAATTACGATAGAGCCCTTCTATGCACAAGCCTATATTTTTGAAGACTCGACAGGAAAAAAACACCGCAAAACTTTGAATTCGTACAAAAGAGGTCGTAGCAAATATAACCCGTTGATTTTTGACATTGATCACTTCGTTATATATGACAATTGTCCGATCATTTCAAAAAAAAGATAACACAGGTCATTTTACAACACAATTAATAGTTATATTTGCATATCATTTTCGTTAATCAAGAATATATTTGAAAATCTTAAATAGCATTATAAAATCTAGTATGATTAGATATAGAGTATTTTAGTTTTTTTTCATAATATTAATAAAACAGTAATCTGCATTTCAGAAAAAATGTGTTTTTGGAAACAAGCCGTATTTTCAAATAATATTTAAATTTATTTTCTATATATTTTTTTACTTTAAAGCTACATTTATAAGCATGCTTAATAATAAATAAAACTGTATCTGTAAAATAAAATAATATTTAGTTTTAACCTCTCTAGGAGTAAGCTTTTTAAATTATGGTTGCACGATTGGATAAAAAATTTCATTAATCTAGCCATAAATTTTGAATTATATTAAATGTATGCAAGTACCATTGTTGTATAATCCTTATTTGATGCACAAGTAATAAAATGTAAAAGTATTTTATTGCTTGGTGCTTGACCTAAATATACGTATATACTTCTTTAATGCGAATTTAAGTGGTGGCATATGCGCGTCTTTACTTCTGGTTAGGTTGATTGAGGCGCGTTTTTCTAAAGTGAACTTATTCCACTTCAACAAAATTGGAAATTGTATTTTACACTACAAATGGATATAACAGAAACATGTGTAATATCACCACTATAAACAGTTATTCGCATTTGCCACAGTTTTTTGAAGTGCAATAAGTCCATTTGGAAATACACACCTCAATTATGTATTCATATTCATAATCTTAAATACCTCATACAACAAATAACATATTATATAATAATTATCAACTGATATAGTGTTCAAATATTTACTATTTCACAAGCCAGCACTCGTTTCATTCATCGAAAGTCGTTAAGTAAAGCCCAAAACTAAAGAGATACAGCCACCTTGATAGGCAGTGCATCGATCACTCTCGGACCGTTCCGGCGTCACTTTACAACCAACGCCCGGCGTCGCATCATCACTGGACGTCGTTAGGGAGTGGTGACCGCTCGTTACTCCTGAAGCCTCCCACACGCCCCCCCTTGCTAATGATGCTGCCACCCTGCCGAGGGTTTTTTTCATTTCGGAACACAGTTTTTGCTCGACTTCCCCTACCCGGTTTCGCTCACTTCGACCCAAAGTGGGTACGGCATACCGCGAAACCATTTGTTCTTATAAGAGAAAAGAATGTTGCAGAATGACAGTGTGCGTAAAATTGAGAATTTAGAGTTAATATAAATTCAACAACATAAATTTAAAACAATTTTTCCACTATCTATTCTTTTAGATTATGAATTGCATAGAGTGATAAATAATATCGTAAGTATTGTTATTAATTAAATAAATAATAATATTTGAATTATTTAAATAATTAAGAACAAATTGTTAAGGTTAAAGACACTTGAAAAAGTTACAAAAATAATTAGCCTATATTTGTAAAATTCTTTTAAATTCAATATACATACGAGTATAATACATTGGATGAGTTTTACATTTTTCCTTTGATGTGGATGTATAACTTTTATTATTTATGGCATTACTATCCAATTAGAACAATAGACGACACCACAATCTCTCTCTATATCTACTTGTATTCAACTTTTTTTGTATATCTCGTAATTTTATTCTACCATATTATTCTAAAATAACTTAGGTACTAAGTGTCGACTAGAGTTTCTTCAAATATGTTCGTGAGAATTCCAGATTCATTGCACCCAACAATATTACTTGTCTATCATAATCTCTTTGGCCTTGGGGTGACACGTTTTTAAGTATATAGACACTACATGTTGCCTCTTTTAGTCCTTGTCACTGGCCAGTTTTCTTGCATTTTCCTATGCCAAGCTGGTATCTCGTAACTCCACTGAATACACCCTGTAGATGGCATTGGACGACGGAATCCGGTTGGCTTGAAAAAGAGACATCCGGTTGAGTGCGGTGTAGGCATACTCACCACGTGGTCAAGCAAAGTCCAACATATCGTTTTCAGTTTGAATGCGATGAAAGTGCGTGCTTCGTGGTCTATTCCCTTATCGGCTCAATTTGCACATTACCCATCCCCAAAATTTGCCGGAGGCATATGTTTTCGAACCACAACGAATGGTTGTTTTGAAACATTGCACGATGTCATGATTCGCTACTATACAGCAGCACTGCTATTATGCACAGTTATTATCGAGTAGAACTGTCAGATATTTATATTTATCGCAAATGAATATAGAAACATGAAATTCTTTCCTCAGATGTGATTGGATTCTGTCAGTAATGTCCGCATACAATTTAGTAAGACATTCATATGTTACAAAACTCTTAATGGCGTATATTAAAGCAAAGGTTTATGGTGAGTGGGTCAATCGCTTTCAATTGTCGTTTAAAATAAATATTTTTAACTTTGAAGAACTAAAAACTTACCCACAACAATTTATTTATCCGATTCTTGTTGGAAGTCGATCGCCATGAAAATTAAAATTAAAAGTAGCTCCCACCCTCAAAAATGTTGGGTACCCTTATGTTAAAGTAAAACTTTTAATGAATTAATGACAGTATAACGTTGCCATATCTTTTTTTAATAAGAGATATATTTCTGTGGCGTTATGGCAAAAACTGATACGTCCTTTTTATATATTTGTATTTTCGCCATTTATAACTTGACCCCATGAAATACGTCAAAGTGAAATAGTTTACTTTCTTG
>JAPMAE010004538.1:0-14059 GCA_036584705.1 Rhyacophila sp. 25_7
CATCGCAATCGGATTAGTGACAAAAGAGACTATAGGGATCATAGCCACAGACATTAATTTTTATATATATAGATATATACATATCTCCCTCCCTCTGAAGAGTAACTCTTTTTATTTATATAATATCTATTATATAAATGAAAATCAACACAAAATAAAAAAATCAATTTTAAATATTTCATCCCGTTAAAAGTAATAAATAAAATATCGTTTGAAGTCTCACATGAGATATTGAAATATCGGTTTTCTGAAGCGGAGCTTTTTTGTTAGGCTGTGGTGCAACGCGGCGCCCAAGTCTATGTGTTGAGGTGGAATGATTAATAGGACCATTTTACTTCGGAAAACAAAATAGAAAGGACCCACTGATTTTATCTCAGATAAGATAGGGTGTCGAATATTATTAAAGGGACCCTTCTTGTTTTGTTACAATATCGAAAAGATGCATTATTTTATTATGGTAAATCACCGCACAGTTTGATATGACAACACTTTATTATAAAAATATACGATTTTAATCATGATAAAATATTAAATTACTATGATCAAACTCGGCAGCCCTTTTATTAGATTTCAGTACTAACAATATTCATTGGGATACAAATAGTAAATTTTATGGAATATTATATGTAAAAATCTATTCTTGGTGTGGATTGTGCTTCCAAAAAATGCATAAATACTATTCACAATAAATGTCAATAATACCGCATTCACTTAATTAAGTATTACTAGTTTTTTTTATTTCGATAACAATGAAGCTTTATTTTTTCAAAACGATCAATTGTAGAGATAAAGATCAACTGGAGAAAAAATGGATGTTCTGTGAGTCAGACGTAACAGTCAGAATTTCACAAATTTTACTGCAAAACATCAACTATAGTACAATCCCAATAATTTGCATCACGTTTATTCGTAACAAACCGCCGTTCCCTTGGGAAAATTGCGGTAATTCGTAAAAAAATAATGCATTTTTATCACCTCGTTTATTGATAATATTTTTTCTTCTCAAGGCTACCTAAACGTCTTGTCTTCTAATTCGTAATTTTTCTGATAAAGAATTCCAATTATTCGTATAAAATGACGTACTTTTTACTTTTCTAATACAACTTCTGTGAATTCGGTTTGTTTACATTTTTTATTGCTTCTAGAATTGTGACCCTTAACAATGCAATAGATCGCTTCCGTAACCAAAAGTTTTTGTTCTCTTTTTTTGATAAATTTTACATCGTTTTATTATGTATTTTTTAATAAATTTCGTTAACTCGAATTTTTCTTTTTTTTTTGCTCTGATTACTCATTTTGCTTATTTGAAAATCCGTATATTTCGTAATTAGCCCAAGGTTTCTTAGCATCACGAATAATCGGGATTATACTGTAGTAATTATCCGAAAACTCAAACATACGAGTATTATTATAAGAACTTCCAAAATAAAAAGATGGTCGCCTTTATTTTTTTATACTTAAAATCAATTCTTTATATGAAATAAAACAATACCAGCAATTTTTATTGATTAAAGAATTTTGATGATATTTTAAATAAAAATGTTTATACATTTTTTACAGGTACGAGTATCACACGGATGACATGTGCATGTTTTTATTAATATATAAAGTTTTTAAAATACTTTTTGCAATATTTACTTTGTTTAATTTGTGTTTTTTTTATATAAAATTCATGTAAAATATGACTTAAATTATATTTTTGATAAACTTAAATCTTTTTTATGATTAATGGCTTTACTTATAATTGTGCGCTATTGTGTAACCATAAATACAATGGGTATCCATATAAAATTCGAAATTGTAGTACGCTTTTAAGTTTAAAATGAATCAAATAAATTATGTTGAACTATAAATATCAAATACCTTTACTAGATAGAACTTTTGGAATTTTACATACTTTTATTTTATCGACGGAATCTTTTCTGATGAATGCTTTTTTAAGCGTAAAAAGAGTCGGAATTACATCATATAATTGAATCGGTAGCTAATGCTGAAGTAGCATGCTAGCCATAATGCGCAAAAATGTTATTTGAAATTCTTTAAATGTATAGAGGTCATTATCACGCAACAATGAGAACTCATGTCTCTATCGCATCAATTCGTCAACAGTTTGAATAAATCGATAACATAATTGAATAAATCAACCAAATATTCTAGTAAAGGAAATGATTTCAATTTACATAATGGAAAAGAATTTTTTGATTGTTATTTTTAATATCATTCTGTTGCTATGTTCAAACTTACTCACTATCTATTAGTTTACGATCAGCCACATCAATCGCTAAAATAATAATAATATTAAATAATAAAAACTGCTTGTATGTTACATTGCATCCATAATACTTATGGCGTAAAACAAATTATTTTCGTTTGGCTCTCGGACAAGTTATATTTCACAAATCACAGTTGAAGAAGAAAATGTTGGTACCACTATAACCAAGATAATATTTGTATGTTTTGAATACTTTTTTCTCTCTATAATAACTAAAATAGTTGAAAAACTTTCACAAATACGAATGGTGAGTAGTTTTTTCGACGAACACATTGATATTCGGTGTAATGTTTACCATATTTTTTGTCCAATTGTCATGTGACTGATAGCATAAAACTTTCAAAAAAGCCTTCCGCTGTATTCAGAGTGGAATTGTTTGAAGCAGCGCTTCTCAAAGTATTTGAATACGACTCCCTCGAGGAGTTTCAATCACCTCTCAAGAGAAACGTAAATAATTTCCTACATGCTATAGGCTGAAAGCTTTGTTTTGTTGCTTAAGTGATCGATATTCTTTCTTTGGGCACAAATCTATGTTAAATACTGTGGGAATACAATATTTCAAAAAGTTTTTAAAGGAATATAAACACAAATTTCGAAATGTAAACTTTAGAATGTACAAGTTTTCTAAAAATGCACTTTTTCTCTTGCCAGTCTCATAATACTTTTTTTTATTTAAGGACATACGTTAATGTTAATTAGGGAATTTAATATGTATGCGTGTCTATCCTCGACTATTCTTGGTTTTATATTAACGGTCCGAGCGTATGTGATCTTGGCCTTACTGTCGATATATACTGTTTTGCGCAAAATTTGTATTTTCACTAGATACACAAGGTGTTCAAATTTATTTTTAAAAGAAAATATTCAATAAAATATCTTCCTTCCGTCATGTAACTATAATCTATGCGTTATATTATATTCATTTTGCTGATTGAAAATAAACAAATTTTAAAAGAGTATGAATAATAACATGAAATAAATAAAATTATATAAACTTTCAAGTTACTGGAGTATAATTTGATTTTCATAGAAACTTTATGATATATTAACCTGTCTAGGGGTATGGATTCTTATATGCGTTCACTCAAAATTCGCTTTGAAGAAGAATAGACGTATATGTACGTGAAGCACCAAGCAATACAATACTCATATATATATCATTTATGCATCAAATTAATATTATAAAACAATACTATTGCATACATTTAGTAAAATCAGATAAATGATTGAAAAAACGTTCACAAAATTGTGCAATCGTAATTTAAAAACATACTCTTGGAGAGGTTAATAATTTGTAGATTATACTATCACAATTTTGTTAATACTTTTTTTCTTAGGAATAATTAAAAATGACAGAATGAAATCATACATGCATATGAAAATATTACTGGCAGTTAAAAAAACAAAAATAATTAAGTAATTTGAAAGACAAAAATGGTATTGTGTAATAAGTTCGTTGTCGATTGAAATTTGCAGCCATATTACCTGTCAGTATATTCGTGCACTCAATTCAGAATAGAAATACCCCTCCGCATTATACAAATGAACTAACTGTTCATTCACTGAATTGGGTTCTGTCAGCTTTTTGCGAATTCGCAACCACAGTGATTGGCAAAAGCTTTTGTTTTCATATCAAATGGCTTTTTCGAAAATGTTCAGTGGTCGACGTGACGTCAATACTCGTCACTGCACTAGACATTACAGCTTATTTGGCAGACTTTTACATTTATAAAAAATACAGCTATGGAGAAATGTTTCAATAAATCCGTAATACTCGTCTCTTTCAGTTTGATACGGACGTACTCCGTGACAGCTAGCTTTGATCTGCCGATGTGATTTCACGTGTGTTTGTGTTTTGTAACATAATCTTTTCACGACAGCCTGTCTGTTCATATTATCATTGACAAATTGGCGCCGTGAGAGTAAATAAAATCTCAAATATAAATGTTATGCCGTATTTACTGTCTTAAAAATATAATTCTTTTTCAATTACAATACAAATTCACTTTATAAAATTAGGTACGATGAAACATCATAATTAAGTATACGTTTTTTGACATGTTTAGCTAAAGAACACGCCTGAAAAATAGACAAATCCGTGTAAATTCCTAAAAAAAAAAAAATCGAGATAGCTAAATATTTTATGGTAGACCGCAAATTTCTTGTAAAACACGATATAATGTATCTAAAATCGGTAACCAGACAAATTAACTAAACAAAATTGCACAATTAACAAGTGAACACAAGATCACAAAATATAAAAATCTACCTTTACTAGGATTACGTAAATTCAAACGCCATATTATTTTATACGTGTTCAGTTTATCTATGTGTTCAATTGTATGTGATTAATTGTCTACCTGTGCAAATTTATCTTGGTTGCAATGGTGTTCGTTCATTTATCATATATAACTTTAATATCGTGCAAAAATGCGTACATATTAAAAAAAAATAACCAATGTTAACCAAAAGCAGTTTTCAATTCCTTTTTAGTTATACCTCTAACATTTCTATGTAAAATATTATGCATATATATTTGCGTAAGTATAACATTTTTTCAATGGCTAGCCTCTATAAATAAAGAAATCGTTAAAAACCGGTATTAAAAGTGATCACAGTTTAACTCGGGTCGTGTTTGTATAAAATGTTGCTTTTCCTATTTGTTGCTGATATGTCGGTCGCCTTTTCCTTTGTGAGTCATTTGATTCTTGATTGAAGAAGCCGCTATTGAAAAAATATCATGAAACCCACTTATCGGAAAAATAATAAATACTTCAATGTGGCCATTTTTATCTACAATTACTTTTAACTGCATTTCAACGTAAAGTTTGTTTACTTGCTAACACACTCACCTACTCGATTGTACATGAGAATGCCTAGATGCTTAAATTGAATTGATCGTATTTGTGTTTGTATTGCGTACATATTCAATATAAATTCATTTATGATCATTTTAATTTTAATATTCATTGCTTAATTACGGGAACACTATTTATATTGGTACACCTGAAAGTTTTATAAAAGATACGTTCAATATTACTTTATTTTAAATATGGAATAAAATTTACATTTCGAATAATATACGAGTAATATCATATTGACCGTGTTTAGATAAAAGGGAGTAGCCCTCACAGAACAAATTTTACAAGAGGCACAAAAAACGTGTTTTAATGATTTTTGTCACTTGAAGTACATAATGACCAAAAAATTGGTGTTTTGTTTTTCTGATGTGATAATTGACGTTTAATGCTATTTTTTTTCCATACAAACTTAGTAGATCATTTTTCTTTCAAAATCTAAAGCTGAATTTCGGTAATAAAATAAAAGCGCTTTTCAAATAACTGAAGGTTACGCCCTTTTACCTAAACAGGTCGATATATATTGTTCAACTGTGTTTCATATTTCTACTTTTTTTAAAGTTACAATTTCGTACATCTGTATTAAATAAAGTTTTAATCAATCATTACTTCGCTTGATTAAATTTCAAAAATATTTTTCGATGAATTTTGTACGATCAACATAATTTGTCTATGCAAGATGACGCTTGCTTTCGAATGCGATCTTGTGTAAATGCTACAAGTTTATGTTCAGAACGTCGCTCCAGTGCTTCGTTCAATTTCTGTTCATCGCGGACCTTCCAAAAAGTGACAGGCGGATCCTCTCTTTCTTTATTGCTTCTTGAAACTTTTAAGACAAATTATCCGCTATTTCTGGAAGAAGTCTTACCAAAGCGGTAAATTCTTCTAAAAACATAAATTACCCACACACGTTAACTGTAACTAGTGAGTATAAAAAATACGGAGATATCATTGCAATTTTAACGTTCGTTCATCTATATTATTGACAGTGCGTTCAGATATTCAAAAATATTCGTTTTATGCACGATTCGTTTTGGTCAAAACAAAGTATAATAAATTCATTTTTATATACAACAGTAATGAGAAAAATAAATGAATGTTTTTATTGTAACTATAAAGAAAATATTTATCCGATAGTAATGTAAAAAAATCTCTAAAATAATAAAGGCTCTGATTTATATACAATATATATACACATGTTAATTGAACCATGGAAACTTAAGGGAAAAAACTTTAAAATTAGTATATCGAACACCAGGCCGATAGGAACGAAAGAATAAAAAAAATGTATCATATTCTTTAAAAAATACAATCCTTATTTGATTTTTATATTTACACATTATTAGTTTTAATTATTGTGTTCCCAGAACTCAGAGAATTATATTTATAAGATATTCATTAATCGTACAGTTGTTAGTGCAAAAATTGAAATGTATTCTATATAGTAATTCATATTTGTTTACCACGAATTTTCTAAATATTATAGTTTTCAGTTCAAATTGTAATATATATATCAAAAAAGATTTTCGTGAGTACAGTGAACAGTTGATCATTGTTTCCGCATAAATTTGATTGCGCATAACACACGTTATAAGTAAATATAGTTATATAATATATTCCGTTAGAAAACTAATACATAACCATTTACGAAACATGCCTTTGATATTACCGATCAGACAAAAGTTACAAGTATCATTACATCATCTTTTCGTGATGTTATATATTAAGTTAGAAAATCTTTTAATCCACAGTGACGACAGATTACTGAATATTTGATCAAATCATAAAAATATTGAGACAAAGTTCATTCTATTGAAATATGAACATACTCCTTGTTTTAATAAGTATTTCTACTTTTTTTTAAATGTCAAGATTGAAAATTTTTCTATTTATGCTAAAAAATTATATTTATTTTTATATATTTGCTTTAACCTTCCATATTACTCAATTTAGAATGACTCCCTTCAGTAACTTTTGAAATAATATTTAATAAAATTTTTCTAAGCGTATAAAAATGATTACTAGATATATTTTGCAAGATTTTATAACAAACACCAGTTTATACGAATCAGGGGGTTATATAAAGTCTACGAGTAGGGGGCAAAGTTGGATTCAGTGACCCGGCATTTTAGGTAGCCCTTTCTCAAAATTTCCGACCCGATGGCTCCCTGTTTGAGTTTGATTCCCCAAATGTACAGCTCAAGTGGAATGACGCACTGTTTAGTACTTCAAATCTCGACTTTATCACAGTCGCCCTTAACTATTTTGAAACAATCCCGATGGATATTTAATCGACGGAATCAGATTTAAGGCAAAACTTTTATTGCTGAACGAGATTTGGTTTTGTTTATAATGTTCTTTTTCTAACTAATAATTTATTTTTTACGTGTATTTTGTAGTTTAAAAAACTAAATAATGGAATATAATATAATTATAATCATATTTTAATTTGTATATCAAACGTTACTCAGAATTTTACACTTTCACCAAATCCACGTGATTAAAAAAAAACAATGTTAACTTGAACACATATACGAATATATGACAATAAAGTTAAGTATAAATTGTGGCATTATAATTATATACTAAAACTATGTGGCGTATATAAACATTTTTTTAAAATAATTTGGTCTAAATGCATTATTACTAATTGCAATATTTATACAGTTTTTTTTTATTATTTTACCGT
Source organism: Rhyacophila sp. 25_7 (assembly GCA_036584705.1). Classification (NCBI taxonomy): domain Eukaryota; kingdom Metazoa; phylum Arthropoda; class Insecta; order Trichoptera; family Rhyacophilidae; genus Rhyacophila; species Rhyacophila sp. 25_7. The sequence continues at coordinate 7,820 of JAPMAE010004538.1, forward strand.
CAGTAGGTGCAACCGCGATTATGCGCAGTCGCCTACCCGACACTTACATAGAAGCTATATATTTTTGGATCACGTTTTAATTTAAAACCTGCCCATAGCGGAGCCGCACGGGACGGTATCGCCATGCACAATGTGCTAAAGAAATAATTTAGAAAGGAACAATATTTATACAAGTAATATTAAACAAATTTTATATTCTACAATAAATTAATATAGATAGTAACAATGTACACAATATATGATTTTTGCAATAAAGAGCCAAATACATGTGAATGCGTTTTGATTTGATTTGACACTTTCTCAAGATGGCTGTTCAAAGTCGTTTTGGTGTTGCTTCCCTCGGATAATATATAACATAGTGTGATAATTATGTTGTTGTATTTAATTCTAGTAGGGTTATAATATAATTGAGTATATAATTTGAAAAGGCATCGCAAGATATACTACACTATGTCGATATCTCAACTTTGCCAAAATTCATAAAGTATAGTTTACCACCCAGATGTACATATTTGTATTTAAATATATGTGTTTGTGCTTCCAATAAAAATTACAGTTAAACATAATAATTACTACTCGTCAAAAGGAATTCAGAATACATTTTTTTTATTTTCTTCAAAAATATTCGTAATGTAGGGCGGCATACTTTTTCGTACTGCAATAATAAAGCTATAAAAAGTCATTTGAAGGACTTGTGCCGATGGTTGATAATAATTGCATTGTAGTAGAATACTTTTGTGGCGCCCACATCTGGCAAGGTGTATCTTGGGTTGGAGAGAACGTTAGAGGAGGGAAAACATGCCGTCCTCTTTTTCGTATATACTCGACGTATACAGAATTCCATTCCGATACAAAACACGTTAAATATCGTGGAATATAAAACTGACTAACTTGACTAATTATTTAATTTATATTATGCCACAAATATATTTAAAAAAAGAGATTCTATATTATAAATAATAATCTTCAAAAGAAAATTCTGATTTGGCCATAATGTTATTTAACGGTAAACTGTATTAAGGCAAAATTTAATAATAAAATAAATTAACGCGTACCCAAACGAAATATGAAAACTCACAAAAATAAACAGCTGTCGCAAATATGTCATGTAATGAAATATTTATAAAGAAATTTTAATTATGTACGATCGGTGTATAATGAAATATGTATATACCACAATAAAAATCTTATTATTGCAGAAAATTATTTTAAAATATTTAATTAGGGGGGTTAAAACTAAATGCCGCCTTTTTCAACGCTTGCATATTGACGGTGTTGCTCTGTAGTAGTGATTCACGGCACCTTTCGAAGTTTCAAAATAACCATTTGCTGAGCTTCAAAAAAAGATGCTTGCAGCAAATTCTATGGCGTGATATGACTGTACGTGAAATGAGGTGATAAGAAAACGGATTATGCAACCTGCAACATATAGTCTCCATATGCTCTGGCCAAGGAGCGTGACATGGTTTACGAAGAAGATTAAAACTTAACACTCAAATGTTCTGTGATTATTCCTTGGATTCACATCTTTTTAACTTGACGATATAACTAATTTTCAATTATGAATAATTGAGGATATTTATTTTCAAACACGACTAATTCGACTTTATTTACAAAAATGTTTTTTGAAAAGAAAAATTCACCTTAAAATTCTTCTTAAATGCATGAAACCAGGCTTATTCAGGCAGGAAATAAAAAAATATCAAATCAAAACAGTTTTTACTACGTTACAATTAAAATCATTCGTTTTTCTTAGAATTTTGAAAAATTCTGATTTATAAACCTTATTTTGTATTGAAATGTATTTTATAAATGTTAATATTTTAAAATACCAGGACAATTAACGAATATCTAATCATGATGGAGAGCGCATGACTGTTACGCATATTCTAAAAGCATCTGCTTCCCGTTTCAAAGCCGCGAGCCAATTTTGAATGTTACTCTATTTTTTCCAAGTCTGAATGAATAATATGACTTAGTGTGTCTTATAAAATATTGTGACTTAGCTTGACATTCGAAGACTTTTTTGTCACTTTTTTGTTTCGTGTATGTTCCATTTTTTTATTACACAGAAAAAGAACTTGGCTTGTAACAAGAGTAGGATATGAAGAAAATCTGAGACCTTTTCTTTGTTTTCTTATATGAAACGACGCTACATATTAATGCTAACGAAGCGTCAGTGTAATTAAGTACAATTTTAGACAACCGCGTTAAAAAAACTTTAATACGTGTAACGATAAATTAACTACGGCCTAATACGTTTATTAATAGTCGTTTAGTTAAAATAATATATTGCAACTAAATTATGAAATACAATTATACTTATAAATATAATCTAAGAAATTTTGCTGTGGTCATACATATTTTCATTTTAACTGCAATGAAGTGTCTCTTATTTGTACAAATATATATTTTACTCTGTCTTTACATGAAAATTGTAATTCAAATAAATTATTCAAGCATCAAATATAATAGTATTACTATTCCTTTAATACTAACAAAAATATAACTTTGAGGGAATTATTTTAAGTGAAAAAAATTAAAATCTAAAATTTCAATGAGAGTTTTCATTTTTACAGTGAAAAGAAAAGAAATCATTAAACTCCGAATATTATGAATAAACCATAATTCATCTTAACAGAATTGGTGCGAATAGGTATACAAGATTGATAAAATAATATATAACAAAACATTTATTACGTATATTTCTTCTTTATATGTGTTAGAAATATACGCAAATGAAGATACGAGAATCAAGTATTACTTTCATTTTCATTGATTTCAGTTGATATTATTTAAGAACTTGAATACTAAATTCTTGCAGTAGATACTGAGGTAATAATATAAATATACATAATTTAATGATCACATAAAATGGAAGTTTGGCGTACTACTTATGCGTATATTTCAGTAGTTTTCTAGATATAAAATACATCATTTTAGAAAACATCTTATCATTAACCTGTCCAGGGTATGGGCACATATATGCGTGCGCTTAAAATTGGCTTTGGGGAAGTATAGACGTTTATGTGCGTCAATCATCAGACAATAAAATACTCATTTATATTAATTATACATTAAATAAACATTATTCAACAATAGTATTCAATGCATTTAATAAAGTTCAAAAGTTAAAACTATGACTGAAAAAACTTTCACCCAATTGTGCAACCGTAATAAAAATCTCACTCTGGAGAGGTTAACATAACAAAATCGTTTAGAGGACCGTATCGTTGTATCTATTGTATATGATATGTAAGAATTTTTGAAGAATATTTAGTTTTCTTGAGACCATCAAATAGTATTTTGATTAAATGCTCGACTTAGAGAGAAAACATGAATACACATAAAAAAAGAAATTAAACAGCGTACCGGCTGTTAAAAATTGGATTGATGCTACCGAATATCACTCACCCGCCTCCGTTGCCACCCTTTCCATAAATATCACCGATGTTTCAAAACATTATTTATTTATTTTTATACGCTTCCTTGACATATTGCAGCGGCAAAATGACGGTCGTTGGATGCCAGGCGGGTATTTTTAACGCCACTGATAGAATTAAATCTGTACGGATGTGTGCAGGCTATATGGAGCGAGTCTAGTCTTTACAAATGCTCAGTGGCCTAGGTAATGAACTGCCAATTAGTGGGTGCTTTCTCTACACTTAGAACTAAGAAGTGATTTTGACGCGATTAGAAATAAAGAGTTCTGTCTTTCTATAAAAAAATAATATAACTATACGGAACGTTGACTGTTTTTATGAGTAGAAATATTATGACTGTTGGTTATTTTTTTTAATTTAACAAACTAAAATAACAAGCCTATAAGTATCAATAATTGTAAACTTGTTCCAAAATTACCCGTGATCTAACTCTTTACTGTTTTAATATATATTTACAAAATCATGTATTGATTTTCACGCATACCTATGAAAAAGACACTTGTAATGAATATTTTATTGCTTTTCGATATGAAGGTGAAACTAGCTGGATAGTAAAGTAAAGTGTGTTAAGTATTCTAATATAGAACTTTCGTCTTACTTTCAATATATCATGTATGTCTACGGAGTTATGCGAATTTCAATTATTAAAAAGAAACAGATTATATTCCCATTATGCTGCAATTTTTGTATAGTCAACTAGAATAAAATATTGAATGCATCAGTATGCATTCGTTTGTAGAAGTTCGTATGATTACCGTTAATACTTACTCGTCGATAGGTTATGGATGGATTAAAAACAAAAGAGGACTCGCAGTCGAATAAAACGTTCCCAGTAGTGACAATTGTATTAGCTTCTACATACGATGGTCATTTATTAGAATTAGTTCGATGCTTACGGTCTATTTTCCACAACAAAATATAATTATTATATTCAAATATATACAGTTAAATATAACGAAATCAAAGTTTGCATTCCGCAACTCTATAATCTGATGTGAAACACTATGTATAAATTGCACTTTGTATTTTTTCATCGTTTCGTTGTACATAATTTGCGTAATGAAGCATTATTTATTGATTTAACTTATTATGAAATGAATAACGACTTTACAATATTTTTATTAAATAACAGATATATTACTTACAACGTTATAGTACCATGAATACATAGTAGGAGTTAGTTAGAGCTATATAACACTTTCATTTATTTGTATTTTTAACAATTTTAAATATATATTTACTAATATTGGTAATAAATATAGTAAAATAGAGCGCAAACTAAAAATTAGTTTATTTTGGTCTTGTAAAATTAAATGGTACAAAATTAGTCAAAAAATATTACCACTCATAGTAAAAATCTTTTTTAGATTATAATATTTAGAGAATAAAATATGAGAGTAGTGTTTAAAAACACGGCTTGTTTCCAAAAATATTGTGTAATGCAGAAAACTAATTTACGTACTAATATAATTGAATAAGAATTAGTATTAAATATTTTTAATTTTTTAATTTTTGAAATAACATTTTATGTTCACTTCTCAAGTACATATTCGTAAATAATACTTTACTTGTATATTGAAAGAAAGCTTGAATTTATTGATATAATATACCGACGCACCATACTCTACGTGTTATCACCCCTAAAAGCAATTTCGATATTAAAATAAACGCACGATTCAAACAAGTTGCAAATACAATTGATTGCATATTGAACGTTTCGACTTGCAGCGTTTTCAATTAAACACAATCGAAAACCGTCGATTGATATATTCGTCCCTAATGCAGTTATAGTGTTTGGGGGTGGGGATTCGCCGCAGCAGCTGTCAATGGTTCAAGCTTTACGGTTTGAATTATGGGGTGAAAATGGACCACGCATCAAGTAATAATAAATTATTTTTTATATTTTACAACATATAGGTGCAAAGTGTTGCAAAACATGTATGATTTTTTAAGTTGCCATTAATATAAAAAAATCGGTTTGCAGAATAATATGTTATTAATCCAATATCCTAGACGCACGTAAAAGTATAAGTTATACCGTTTATTTTTATTCTATATATCGAACAAAATATATACACACATTATTTAAATACATATATAAAAGATTTAATATAGTAATATTTCATAATATAATTTCGTATAGGTTTTTTTACATAATTCTAAGTAATTTAAGCTATGCACATTTATATATAATGTGTTTTATGTAATTTAAACTTAACATGTAATTAAATTTATACAGATTCATTAAATGAAATGAATTAAAGTGTTTGCGCACCTGAAACGCCAAAATAATGTCTCTGTAAAAGTTTTTCAGTAGACGAAGCGACATAATTTAGTTGTTGACTTTCAAGTATGCCATTTGCCGTATCAACTTTGCAAAATCGTTCAACTGTTGTAAACACAATTAGGTTTCAAACCAACAATCACTTCGCGCATCGTTGGATATGTTATGCCGGGTATTCATCGTACTTCCTTAACTTATTGATATTGCAACGATAATCTGTAATTATTATTTTAGAAAATGTAATAATTTTTAAGCAATCGTTAATGTATTTTAATTATTATTAATACAGTAAAACCTCGATATAACGGACTGATTGGGGGGAGGAGGTGTCCGTTATTAAAGCCGAAAGTCCGTTAAGTATATAAAAATAGGTTTAAAATAAATCAAAAAACTTGTATTTGAAAATATACTGTATGCATTTAGATATAAATAAAAAATACAAAACACAAACAAAATTGTATTTAATTATCTTCGGACACTCGTCGTGAAGTGACGTTGCTGTTTGATATCGAC